>JAVYIG010000567.1:352500-385773 GCA_035222895.1 Strongylocentrotus droebachiensis
GCGTCTACAAGATGTAAGAACATCACATCTTTGCCGGGCGAAAGTTTTGGGTGAAATAATTCAGTTTGAGAACTGTGTCGCCCATAGTCGATACCGGCTGCACAGAGATACTGGATTATGTAATATCTAGTGTGCACAGAGCATGATGGGGGCATTTAGCTCCAAACATTTTGATATGTCCAAGGTCCGAATAAGAATCAATATTTACATGTCTTGTGCGCTGAATGGGGCTACCCTGTGTAATTAAAGAATACAGACTACTGAATAAATAAATAAAACAAATAAATCGGCAGCTATAGGAGGCTGCAAACGTAACCGCTAAGTGGGAGAGATGTAATGTGCATGTACATTTACTGTGCATACATGCATGCAGGGGCGGCGGAGCGTCTTTCAAATGGGGGGGGGGGCACCAATAAAAAAGGGCACTCTCTGGGGAAAGGGGCACCCACAGGACCGCAGAGCGTAACATTAAATCGTTTAAAGAGGGCAAAGCAACCCTGATGGGGTTTTAAGCACAATCTAACCGTGAAAGATTGACAAGATCTTTAAAGGTAATACAAAGTTTTGGTATGGGGTCATGAATTTGGTTCAAATGAACATACTGGAAGCATATGCGATCCTACAATATTCAGTTATCGTTGTCGCGGTTGAAATCGAGTCTAAAGTTATGAAATTGTAAATAATAACTCTTTATGTTGTATAGCTCCCTCTCAAGGTCAAGATATTAATTAAGCTATAAAACGATGTTTCTTGACTAAAATCGACCGATTAGCTTTTCCCGTTTGGAAATTATATATCACAACTACATATTCTGAGATTTTTATGGTCGCAGCTACCATTGGATGTTCGTATAGGCGCTATTTGAAATTTATCAGAATTTACCGGGAGCACCGGTAAATGTTTATATTCAATTTTTCTCGACAGTAGAAGTGTTTTAGGGGCTAAATTTTCCAGTGCTTTTAATACATCCAAAGGGGCATCCAAATATATCAAAATTGTAAAGAATCACTATCCACCCAATTTTCAAAATTTCCCCAAACTTTGTATTACCTTTAATAAGAAACAGAATAATATCAAGTTTTAAATGTAAGCGAGCTTAGCGAGCGAGCTTTGGGTAAAATTAAAGAAAAGGGTTGCTCTTAGTTGCTTTAACTAGGAGCAAATTCAATGTTGAAAGGAAAAGGGGGCACATATCCAAAGGGGAAAAGACACTTATTAGAAAAGAAAAAGAGCACCTGTCAAAGTAAAAAGGGGAATTACCAGATGTAAAAATGGGGCACTTCTCGCACCTACTAAGGGGCACTTACCAAAGATGAAAAAGGCGCTAGAACGGAAAAGGGGCACTTAATTATTGCAAAGGCGGAAAGGGTACAACTATCAGATTGAAATTGGCACTGATTAAAAATTATAAGGGGCACGTGTCAAAAAGGGGGCAATTATTACATAGTTAAAGGGGGCAACCCTCAAATTTGACTTAGGGCACTCATCGGAGATGAAAAGGAGCACTTATATGAATGAAAATTGGGCGTACAAAGGAAATGAGGCATTTGTAATTGTCACAATATTAAAAGAGCCTTTCAGATTTAAAAAAAAACTATTATTAGAGGTGAAGAGGAACTGATTAGAGATGGTAAGGGACAATTCTTTGTACCTATTAATAAATAAAAGGGGCATTATTTATCAGAAGAAAAAGGGCACTTATTAGACGGAAAAAAGGGGAATTTTTCAAAATAAAAAGGGCACTTATCAGAGGTGAGAAGTGGCACTCATCAAGGACGAAAATGAGTACTTATCAGAAGGGTGAGGGGTACTTATTACAAAAAAAAGGGAACTTGTTAAAGTAAAATGGGCAACTCTTAGATTTGAATAGGACAATTATCATCGATGAGGAGGCACTTATCAGAGGTGCCCCGGCGGTAAGAGGCAATACAAGAACGGGCACCTATTATAAATAAGAAAGGGCACGTATCTGAAGTAAAAATGGGGCACCTATCCTAAGTAAACAGGAGCACTTAAGGGGTACCTGAAATAGAAGGGGAGGGGCACTGTGCAACCCCACCCTCCCCCCCCCCCCGGCCCCCCGACTTCGCCGCCTCTGCTTTGTATGTACGTTGACATGCAAGAACTAGGCCGTATAATCACAAGCTATACACGACCGTACATTATGGGTGCATGTACGAGGATGGAAACTTACACAGCGTTGTTGAAAGCTCGTTTAGCATCAAACTGGGGATGGATGGTGGTGATGATGTCATGGATTCTGTTTATCGTCATATTTGGCCTTATGTATTCATATGGGATTCTATTCGTTGAGTTTCAGGCTGAGTTTGAGAGCTCTGCGACATTCACGGGTAAGGTCTTCTTGTGATTCTTCTTTTCTTGTATTCTTCTATTTCTTCGTTTAGTATGTAGTAGCAGTTAACAGTATTGTATTATTATTAGTAGTAGTATTATTATTAGTAGTAGTAGTAGAAGTAGTAGTAGTAGTAGTAGTAGTAGTATCATCATTATTATCATTTTCATTATTATAGTTATTATTAAAACTATTAATTATTATCATTATCATTATTTAACCTATATCTTATATGCAACTATAGAGGCGGGTCTAATTAAGCCAAGGACCTTACACATTACAGAGGTGATGTCAACTAATTAATATATGCATATAAAGTTGGGGATACCCACAGATTACACTAGCCCTACCAGAACCTCCTGCTTGATATCATGGCCCTGCTCTCCGGCCTGTCCGAAAGGCAGGTCAGACCGGCCGGCTTTTATTATACTCGCAAGGTGCAACTTTACCAGTCTCAATCACCCTTCTTAGCATACAGGTGCATGTGTTTATTTATTGCCAATACTTTGCGTAAAATATGCGCTGTCTCTTCACTGTAACATTTGTTAGCATTTGTTTACTAAAACATGTTTTTGTCCACACAAAAATCCAAACACATATACTAACATATACATGCTTAGGTTATAGTATAACAAATTAAATATTATTATTATAGTAGTCAAACACTTAAAACTAGCGCTTTTTAAGAGATCAGTTTATCCGCTTGTTAGCAAACAGTTTTGTCTCTTACTGAACGTTAGATATTGAATGGTTTATTCGTTGTGAAATTGGTCAAGATAAGTGAGCATTTTCTAGACACGCTACTGCTAACAGTTCACAAGTACTATTTTCAGAAAATATAGGTTAAATCGTTTGAGTAAAAGCACATAAAATCGGTCAACCGTTGTAAAATTGTAGGATGGCAATCTTTTGAACGGTGCTTAGAACAATATGTTGCCCGGGATCGATGCGGTAACTGAGTTTCTCTATTCCTATCTTCATGAGACCAGAGCTCATATTACCACTGGGATTGTTTCATCAGCCTTCTACCCCACGTCCTATTCTCTTCAATTTCAAGAGCTTTATACTTAGTCAGCTTCTATGTGACTTGCACAGACGTATTGCCTTCCGAGGGCAACCGGTCGGCTTTTAGCTCTTTGACAGTATAGATTGGCATATCCCAGACAATACAGACAGTTTTGGTTACTGTTGGAGGATGTCGTCCAAACTTTCTCATTCTTCTATTTTTCTTGTGCGCCTCGGAATAGCACTGTAGATAGACGGCGCTATACAAATGCCTATTATTATTATTATTATACCATTTTCAGACGTTTTGATCTTGAAATGCTGGCAAATCTGCCAACGCAGGTAATCTGCTGATTGTGTTATTATATTATTATATTATTCCTATCATTGATAGTGGCGGTTATTTTACCTGGCAGCTAAGAAAGCAATAAATGCTTGTTAGTAAGCAACCAGAAGATCGACGACTTAAGGTTCTCTCTGAGGGACCTGGTAATGAGGATTAATGTCTTACAAAAGGGCACTAGCGCATTGATTTGGTTTCGAGCCCGGGTCTTCGGATAACGAGACCACTGCTCTACCGACTGAGCTAGCGGCGCCAAGCAATCTGTAGTGTCGAGAGCGTAACGATGTGGCCGGAATGTAATCATTTATCCAAAAAATGTGAGCAGAGCAATGGCATGGACACTAGGAAATAAAAGCAATAGGATTTTTAAAACAAGTTTATTAATGGGCAAACAATGTTTTGAGAACTGGTGTGATTTGACCGTGGTGTTTGTCGGAAAGGGTCTCTTTACGAGTAGCAGCAGTAACTTGCGAGCCGCCCAATTATGTCCACTCCCCGATGACTCAAGCCCACACGGTCACCTATTTTTCCCCGACGTCCTCAACCCGGTGACTTAAGCTCACGCACGCCAGCTATTCTCCACTCCTTTCTCTCTTACTATTGTCGTTCTTTTCCCTTTTCTTCCAATTTCAATCAAGGTTGGGCAGGGTCAATTCCCATAGGGCTCAATCTTCTCCTCGCCCCACCCATGAACGTTATCATCGACCGTTTCGGCTACCGTCCCGTTGCCGTCACGTCTCTCGCCATCGCATCAGCAGGGGTAGTGGCGACATCTTTCGTACCCAACATGATTCTCGTCTACGTCACATACAGCTTGATGTTTGGATGTGGGTCTGGAGCTATTTCCCTTGTCGCCCTGGGTCTTGTCGTGCATTACTTCCCATCAAAGAACTGTGTAAGAGCCTTGGCAGTCACTCTCAGTGGCACTAGCATTGGTACGTATAAACACCTTTACTATAATAACCCAGGGCGGATCTACGGGGGGGGGGGGGGGTTAGGGGTTTAACTCCCCTCCCCTCCTTGGGCTGCCAAGTGGAAATATGTTGTGCATAGAAAAACGCCATCATGTGTCCAGACTTGTTATAGTCTCCATTATGTTAGTAGATGCCAGAAAAACATCACTTATGCCTGGATTACATTTGACCTGCGATTAGTCTACGGGGCCCGTATCCGTATCCATGTCCGTATCCCCTTTTCCGTGCGGCATCCGTGCGGAGGCAGGAGGCGGCCGAGAAATTTTCGTACGGATTCACGGGCTCCGCAGCCTTTACGATTTTGTTTTGCGGGAAGTTATACAAATTTGAAAAATCGTAAGCCCGTAGCCCGTAGACATGGCGTAGGTGGCACTGAAAAATCCCCGCACGGGCATTGCGCGGAGGCTCATGCTGATCGTGCAGCAAACGCACGTTTTTTCGGTGAACAATGGAGGCAAAAAACGCTCAAAAACAGCACGGCGGCATAACGGTCACCGCGCCTTCTCCGCGCAACCCCTTCAGGGAAGCTGAACGGGCTCCGTACGATTTCCGTGTGGAGGCTCCGGAGACTGCACGGCTACTGCACCGACATTACACGATTTTTGTACAATCTCCGACAACCTCTGCACGGATTTGCCCCGGCCTGCCCCCGGGGCCAATACAAGAAATGGCACGATGCTCGTAGATAATGTAAACACAAACATCGTAGCCCGTAGCCTCCTACGATGACCCCAAAATCACACGAAAAATGGTAGACTAATTTGTCGAACGAGGACCGGGGCAAATGTAATCCAGGCATTACGGGGGTGCAAAATAGCACCACAACAAAAAAAAAATCGCCTCGCAGCTATGCGGCTCGGACTTCGTCGCTATCTTCACAGCTTCGCGGCTCGTGGACGTTGCTGGTCATTGAGTCACCCCCCCCCCCCCTTAGCAAAAAGCTAGATCCGCCCCTGTAACCTATAAATAGCCTAGGAGACTTAGGATTCCTTAAGAAGAAAATAAGTTATAATCGTAAAAATGCTGGCGCCCCGTTTTTAATCATTGGAAAGGAAAGAATTAAATAGACTTGTTCGTAATTAGCGCATGGTTAACATGACCCGGAAAATCCACTGATGTTTCAACCATCGAGAAGTCCTACTCACCACCCAGGTATTAAAATGGGTACCCGGTACTCCGGTAGGATGCGACCGTCATTGTTGGTCAAACAGTTTGTGAGCGTCAAGTCACGCCTGGCTGGAATGCTCCATAGGGAGTGGAGATTGTGCACACAGTGTTTGCGGGCAAGCACTGAATCCAATGACCGGGGAAATAGTATATATGTAAAGCTTTTACAGACTTCTGAGATGTATTAAGCGCTACTCTATTCGACTCTATTACTCTATGTATTTTAGAATAAATACTACCGAAGTTATGGATGTGCTTCATAAATACCTTTTTGCCTGCCCTCTTGAGAATAAAACTTCCACCTGTGTTTCATATAATGTTCCGTCGGTGCATGAATGAAAAATGATTACATAACCTTCAGGGGCACCTATCCAGTATCCGTCTCGGTGGATTTACTATTTTGAACAAAATATTAATGGCGTGTATCGATCTCCCCATGCGCAGATTGTATCTACGAAGTGGCGTATTGTAAGGGTGGCAAATAGTTAGGGGAAAAATCAAATCAAGCGATTTTATTTGTTCAAAGAGAATTGAATTCAATGAAAGTTTGGCACATGGATTATTGAATAAGCTTATCGATAGTAAAATATTGAATGCAAAATAAACTTTAGGTCAAAGGTCAGTAGTCAAATAAGTTGCACGAACTTAAAGATAAAGTTGAGTTCTGGTCATGTGATTGCATTGTGAAAGAAACTGTGTAGAAGCGATTGGTAAAGGCTGCTGGTCATGAAGCACATAAGTATTGTTGTATTCCATGAGGTTTTGGAATCGTCACATAGTTGTTTTGTTGTTAAATGACCCAGTGTTGCTATAAGCCTCTTTACACAGAATTATATATGAGACGACACAAACATGTGGCATCAAAGTATGGCACACAACCGAGCTTTGGTCATAAATGCACAGATGAACTTGTCATATTTTAAATATTTGAAGAGCCATCAATTTCAGGGGACGTTTATCTTGTATAAGATTATCTTCCGTACTATCGTTACAAGAATAAATAAGCTCACAAATTATTCTTCACATTTCCTAGAACTCATCCTTCTCTTTAACTTTGCGTTAGACTTTGGATTATAATTTTTTCTCGTTGGCAGGAGTCAAAACAGAATAACAAGTAAAAGAAAATATGCATTGTTATCATATTCCCAGGTATGCTGTCCTTTGCACCATTTCTAAGATTACTCATCGATCGATTCGGATGGAGAACCACCCTTCGGATTATTGGATCATTGTACTTCATCTTGGGCATCCCTTGCGTTGCAAGCTTCGTACCATCCTCACCTCGCATGGCGCCCTCTGTAAAGGGCCAACAGACTGAAGGAGATGGTTGTAGAATGAAGGATATTCAAACCTCGGTAGAAACACACGATGATTGTCCAAATCAGGATTCATCCACGCATAATAAGGCAGGCGATTGTACTAATGAAAAGCATGGAGCAATAGAAAAGTATTGTCCTGAGAAAGTTAGCGTGGATGGAGAAAAACCTGAAGATAGGTCTGTTATTTCAAGTAGTAGTCAGCACTCGTTGTATGAAGAGGATACCTCCCTGATGCAACGGCTGCGTCAAGCTATGACTTATCCAGAGCTATCGTTCATCAGTGTAGCTGTTATCATTAATGGGCTTGCAGATTGCTTCTATTTCGTTAACATGGTGAGATATACACAATTTTTTACTAGCATGTCTAGCGCTATAAAATAGGAGACGGGGTTTTTTTTCTCCAAAAGAATAATATACTTTTTAGATGCTGCTTGTAAGTGTCGGCTTGCATGGTGATGTAGATATACAGTAGGCTTGCGGGTGTACCATGTGAGAGAGAAAGAGAGAGAGAGAGGATTGAGGAGTCCTGAAAAGGACTCTTACTCGGTAATCTTTCTTGGGAGTGTGTAGTTCTAAAAAGGTCGTTTGTTATCTTTCTTAGCTTATAGTTCTAGGGAGAACTACCGTATAGCGCTTGGAGAGGATGAGTGGATCGACGTTTCTCAACCAGATTGACTATCCGTCGTCAGGAGTGGAGAATATAGCTGGCGTGCGTGAGCTTAAGCCACCACAGGCGTGAGGACGTCGGGGAAAAATAGGTGACCGTGTGGGCTTGAGTCATCGGGGAGTGGACCTGGATGGGCGGCTCGCAACCCGGAGACTCCAGCCCAGACGGACAGACAGACGAACGAGCCGCCCATCCATGTCCACTCCCCGATGACTCAAGCCCACACGGTCACCTATTTTCCCCCGACGTCCTCACCCCGGTGACTTAAGCTTACGCACGCCAGCTATTATCCACTCCTGACGACGGATCTCTGTTCGAAACGTCGAGCCACTCATCCTCTCCAAGCGCTATAGTTCTCCTTAGAACTATATGCTAAGAAAGATAACAAACAGTCCTTTTTAGAACTACACACCCCCAAGAAAGATTACCGAGTCAGAGTCCTTTTCAGGACTCCTCAATCCTCTCTCTCTCTCTCTCTCACATGGTGCACCCGCAATCCTACTGTATAATATACTTCTTGGTGGAAAAAAAGATAAGATCTTGATATATCGTAGTAGTGATCGAGAGATATCCATTATCAGACTGTTCTTTTAACTTTTTGGAGTTTTGGCCAATATCATAATGTTCTTATGGTGTTATGACATAATGTCCATACATGAAATCTTCCCAAAGAAAACAACGTTCTTTCAGAAGTAAATATCCATATTAGACACCAATATATTTTTTTCTTCTTCAAGGTGAGCTACATGGTATCTGTAGGGCTCACGGAGACGGATGGGGCACGTATCTTATCCGTCATTGGAGCGTCAACCGCCGTCGGTAAAATCACTCTCTCGTTCGTCGGTGAATTGCTCCCCTTTCCGGTCTATTACGTCATGATAATCGCCTCTGTGGTGAGCTGCGTGGTAATGTGCTGTTTTCTTGTCATCAGAAACCTCGCACCTATGTTCTGCCTAGCGGCTGGTGAGGAATTCTTATTTGTTCAAGTCTTTCATAGGTTATTTTAGTCCCTTTTTTTTCTCTCTCTCTTTGCCTCATCAGAGGATTGATTTGGTATACATGGTTTACATTCAAACAAGATACAATGTTATTTGAGTCTAAACACGCGTTGCACACGAGGCGTCCGTTAATGACGTAGTGCGCCGTTAGACAGTAGGGCGCTTTCGCAAAGAAGACGGAGGCAAAGACGACGGGAGAATTCACCCAACCGAGGTGAATGAGATAAGTTGTGTTGAGACACTTCACAAAGACTTGTCCATTCAATTTGGTTACATTACGAAAATTGCCTATTGTACGGCGATACAGCTCTTCCGTCGTGTTTAGGGAACGAAGGCTATTATGGACCAGAACGGTCGTGAAAATCAACAAGACGGAGAAAATTCTGGTTCGCGAATGCGCAGATTGATTGCTTCGCTCGGTTACCCTCGTCTTTGCATTCCGTCGTGTTTGCGAAAGCGCTATTTATACAGGTTACAAAGGAAGACGGGAGCATAGTACAGGACGATGTCGGTTGAGAGAATTCTCCTGTCGTCTTTGCTTTCGTCGTCTTTGCGAAAGCGCTTTACTGATGGCGAGGGACTTTACGCGCCAGAATGTGAGAATGAAATCTTAAGAATGTGATTCCAAGATGGCTTAAAAATATTGGGGCGTTCGCTAATGATATAGCTAGTGGTTCCTAACCTCAAGATGAACAACTATTAAACTATAGCTTTCAGAACGGATTCTAAATAATATGAACGTAGATCGAGTTTCCAAGTTTCCATCTGTCCAAATAGCAAATTATTTCAGGGCATACACTATGTCATGAAAATATTTTGAACGAAAGAGAAAATTAAAATAGCTTTTGTGTCCATCTGTCGTGCACTTTCTTCTAACATAATCGATGATAACTCTCTTTTCTTTTGATAGTTCTCGGTGGAGTAATGATAAGTACAACTTCAGTGGTGACTTATTCTATTCCTAGTACTTTCTTTGGTCCCGAACGCTCTCAACAGACCTGGCCTGTAATTCTTTTCTGCTATGGCGTCGGTCTAACGTGTGGCTCATTAGTCGGTAGGTTGAATGAGTGTTCCTATAAATCCTCCGTCGACATTTTTGTCCAAGATATACGCCCGTATTCACACTGTTGATCATAAAGGTGGAATAATTTTTTTTACCCTAATTTATGGAATGATTTGACAATGATTTATTCCTAATAGATCTAGATAATAGTATACATTCTCAGATGTTATTGCATAATAATATGTATGTGTTTGTTCTGCCCGGCTACTAGAGCATGTGTGTGCTACTATGCCTATCAACTAGGGGACCTACGTCCTTGAGTCATAACTGACAGGAATGGGGATTAATGCCTCACAAAAGGCCTCATTAATGTGAGTCCCCAGGATCAAAACCGTGTCGATGTGCTATATTAGTGCCCTTTTGTGAGGCATTAATCCCCATTACTGTCAGTAATGACGTAGGTCTCCTAGTTGATTAGCATAGTAGCACACACATGATTTAGTAGCCACGAAGAACAAACACCCACAAATTATTATTCAATAACATCTGAGAATGTATACTATTATCTAGATCTATTATGTGTGTGCTACTATGCCTATCAACTAGGGGACCTACGTCCTTGAGTCATAACTGACAGTAATGGGGATTAATGCCTCACAAAAGGCCTCATTAATGTGAGTCCCCAGGATCAAAACCGTGTCGATGTGCTATATTAGTGCCCTTTTGTGAGGCATTAATCCCCATTACTGTCAGTAATGACGTAGGTCTCCTAGTTGATTAGCATAGTAGCACACACATGCTTTAGTAGCCACTCAGAACAAACACCCACAAATTATTATTCAATAACATCTGAGAATGTATACTATTATCTAAATCTATGAGGAATAAATCATTGTCAAATCATTCCATAAAGTAGGGTGAAAATATTTATTCCACCTTCATGACCAACAGTGTATATATATATATAGATAAAGACCATCATTATATCATTTTTACACAGTGCTACATTAGATAGGCCTATGTGAATATTGAAGCTAACACAGTGAGGAGCCACTCCTTGGGGAGGGGTGTTTCACAAAGGTCCTAATTTGAAATTAACTCTAAGTTGGACTTAAACATTATGGAAAGCCATCAGTAGCCTTAAAATAAAATATGTTAAAAAACTAAAAATATAAGTATTTTAGACTATTTATGAATTTCACACCAAAAACATCAAATTTCCTTGATAACAGAAAATATGAATGATTTGAATCAACATTTTATGTCTTTTAAAAATAACTTTTACAAAATATTTTCATAGACGGTAACTACTTTCCGTAATTGTTAAGTCCAACTTAGAGATAAGTTTAACTTTGTGAAACACCCCCCCCCCCCTGGTATTTAGTTGTTGGATGAGGGCACTCTCGCAGAAGGGAGTACTTAATAAACTAACAGGAGAGACTGTGGGGCTAGAAATACTCATTTCATTCTTACATGTAAGCCAAAGATACCCCCAAAATAGGGGGTGGGGGGGGGGGTATTCTGTGGGGTTCCGCACCAATAGTAATTGTAATAATTGTAATAATAATAATAATAATAATAATAATAATAATAATAGTTATAATGATAATAATCATAATAATAAGAAGAAATCTACAGTAAAGATACATAACACTGATGATGATGATGACATTCATATTTTCTGTAACATTCTTTCTCACTAGGCCAGTCTATTGATCGTACTGGATCATACAGAAGTGCCATCTGGACTTTTATTGGATTGTACATTGTCGTTTGCTTACTTCTTATCGCGGCACCCCTCTACCAAAGGACATTTGCTCCCAAACGTTACGTCGTACAAGAGTTACATCGAGTAAAGCGCTTGGAGATAAAGAAGAAAGGCGTTGAACAGGAGGATGCCAGTGAAAAGTTTGCAGACATCTCAAAATTCAGTGGGACAAATAATGAAGTGGTATATGAACGTGTGTCAACGGTATAATAAGTGGCCTATATTTGTGTTCGCAGCACAAATGGCAGAGAAGCCCTTTACCCGATATGCACGCCCACTTCCTTGCTTGATAACTACAACAACCAAGAATGTATACTAACTCATGAAATTATACCAACTACCAAATATATGGCTTTTCCAGTACTGCTCGTATCTATTATTTCTCTTCGTTGATCAAGGAAATGGCGATGCCCATTGTTGTGCTGAGTAACTGTACATTATGCTAAGAATATTTTACTGTATATCTCTCTCATACATTTTGGTGGGGAACCTTCTAGATTAACGGTTGTAAACGTTGTACAAAGTACACAATGTAAATTAATTTTTAATCACTTCTAATTTTCATTGTGTGTATACTTTTGTTATGTCTCTTTGTACAAATTTCGCCTTAATAAACAAAACAAAAAGACATAATTATGCAGAAAATGATTAGACTTTGAAACTTTAAAACATGTATATTAAGATGGCTGTATGCAAGCTTTGCCTATGCCAAATGGCAATGAAATCATTGTAGGGATCGTTCACACTCGGTGCTTAATATTGACTTCTTAGGTGATAACACCCGTATATCTTTATTGTTTGTGCAATAATTTGGAATTGTGTGTTGCACGAGTCACAGAAGGGATTTTGTCCAAAGATATATATTGTAATAAATCAAGAGAGATTTCCTTTCATAATACGGTTGAAAAGTAAAGAATTTGTTTTCCACTGCACTCTTCTTCTGTAAATTATATGTCTCCCTCTAATGTTGGAATTACATTTTGGTTTCTATAATAATTATGATAAGTATGATGGCTTACAGAGAAACAAAATACATAGGTGAGAGATGGTAAGCGAGAGCGTTAGAGGGGAAGAGTGTTGAAGAGAGAGAGAGAGAGAGAGAGAGAAAGATAGACATACAGACAGACATACATACAGACAGAGAGACAGATCGACAGACAGACAGGCAGACAGAAGCAATTATTGTTCTGCACTCAATATCACTTCCTCCACAAGTGGAATGGTCTATATTATGACGTAATCTTCAAAACGATTCGTCAGTATGGCGTTACTTAGCAACAAGAATGTATTTAATACATAAAGCGTTTAGCAGGTAAACGGAGTTATTAATCAAACAGAAGAGATTAAGAGAGGGGTCCATTGGGTGTGGAAAAATGCTTTGAAAGATAACACAGTTAAATCAATATTTTTAGTAAAAAAGTAAAATATAATGTATTCGCAACAATCGTAGGATGATGAATGCTTTGATAAAAAGGGGTATACTGAAAGGGAAAGAAATGTAGAAGTATTTTCGACAGGTTGATTACGAGAGCCTATAAGGAAGTAATGACAAATGGGGAACCTTTTTATAAGTAAGGAAAAGGAGAATAATACCTCTATTCATCTCAGGAAAACGCAAGCAAAATTGTAAAATCTGTTAAATCAAAATCTATAAATGAATCAATATTCTCTACATTAACGAAAGAAAAAGATAATTAACTCTCGTAATAATCGGCAGCTTATTGAAATAGCGAAATGAAATGTTCAACAATTGAAAAAGAAAAGAGAATTATTTAAATTCAATTTTAAATTGGCAGATGAGCTACTGCCGTCAATGCACGTGTTCCATTAATGTTAACCTTTTTTAATTAAAAAATGTATCGCTTTTTTTTTATAACAAAAGCTCAACAATATTTTGTTTACATTATCAGTGCTCAATATAGTACTGGAAGGCTTACATTTTCAGGTGTCTTTTGTGCAAGAATCTATACGGGAGGGGCACACTTTTAGTATTTTAGTGCAATATTTTTTCTCTCTTTTTGTGTATTTTAACCAGATAGCGTTTGCCCTAGAACGTACCACGTATATGTATCGCCATCCTATATAGATCCACCACTTTTTGTTTACATGTACTATACGAAAACAATCATAATTTTGAATATTCTCAGTTCCTTGCTAACTGCATTCGATCCCTTGTTTAGGTCGTTGGCACACATACTTAAATTTCGACGCCGTTTCTATTACCTACAGCCAGGGGCGTCGCCAAGGGGGGGGGGGTGGGGGGGGGGGGTGCGACACGCCTCCACCTGTCAGGATATTGTCGGTAAAATTGCACTGCCGTCGGGAAAAAAGAGAAAAGGGGGAGGGTAAAACTTCATTTAGAAGAGTCGAGAACGGTTCAACGAATCGTCTTCTTTCTCTCATAATTTAAGGAAACGTCAAAGCTTCCGCGCTTCGCGCAAGAGGGGGAAACTAAATTCATATAAATAGAGCTTAATAAGAGTCGAAAACGGTGCAACGAATCGTCTTCTCTCTATAATAATTAAATCAAACGTCTAAGCTTTTCGCGCTGGAAGGGGGGAACTGAATTCAGACAAGGATTAAGAGTCGAAAACGGTACAACGAATCGTCTGCTTTCTCTAATAATTTAAGGAAACGTCAAAGCTTCCGCGCTTCGCGCTAAAGGAGGAAACTGAATTCAGACAATTAGGGATTATTAAGAGTCGAAAATGGTATAACGAATCGTCTTCTTTCTCTAATAATTGAATGTAACGTCAAAACTTCCGGGGAGAACAACTGAATTCAGATACGGATTAAGAGTCGAGAACAATAGGCCGACACCAAATCGTCTGCTTTTTCTCATAATTTAATGATACGTCAAAGCTACAGCGCTTCGCGCGGGAGGGGGAGAAACTGAATTCAGACAAGGATTAAGAGTCGAGCACTGTTCAACGAATCGTCTACTTTCTCTAATAATTTAATGAAACGCCATAACTTCCGCGCTTCGCGCGGGAGGGGGAGAACTGAATTTAGATAAGGATTAAGAGTCGAGAACAGTACACCGAATCGTCTGCTTTTTCTCATAATTTATGAAACGTCTAAAGGGGGAGAAACTGAATTCAGACAAGGATTAGGAGTCGAGCACGGTTCAACGAATCGTTTACTTTCTAATAATTTAATGAAACGCCAAAATTTCAGGACTTTCTAATGAACTAAAAAATAGAAATTCATGTTACTTCATATCAAAATATGAAAACTCGGACTCTATATACATATTTAATTCAATAGTATGAATCCATTTTTGCATTTCATATCTTTGAACGCTAGAGGTCTTCGTGAAAAGCTAAAAAGGAACAAAATATTTTTGTGGCTTAAACACCAAAAATGTGATATTGTTTTTTTGCAAGAAACGTTTTGGTCTCACGACCTACAAAGGAATATTTGTAATGAGTGGACTGGTACATGTTTGTTTAATAACGGAACCAATCATTCGAAGGGTGTTGCAATTTTAATTAACAGAGACCCGAAAATTGATTTAATACGTGCTTTTAATAAAAGTGACGGAAGAATTGTAGCTGCTCGTTTGAGCATCAATGGAATATGTTACTTTGTTTTGAATGTTTATGCTCCTACAAAAAAATTGGAAAAAGAGCCATTTTATAAAATGCTTTTAAATTGGTTGAATACAGTTAAAGAAGATAATGATATTTTGATAGCAGGAGGGGACTGGAATTGTGTTCAAAGTCAGGAAATGGATACACGTGGTATCTCTTCTGCTAATGTTCCGAAGTTTTATTTTAAGAAGTTTAAAAAAGATCACAATTTGGTAGATATTTGGAGACATTTATATCCAGACAAGAGACAATTTACATGGAGGCAGGTGTCTCTCTCTTTATTTTCTAGGTTAGATTATTGGTTAATATCAAAGAAGGTATGCCATTTAGTTCAATCTTCGGATATCCGTCCGGCTTTAAAGTGTGACCATAATGCTATTTCTTTGAAATTGAAATTTAAAATTGTTAAGAGAGGCAAAGGGTTTTGGAAGATAAATAATAATATCTTAGTTGATGCAAAGTATCAGACTGGTGTACGTAATTTGATTAAACAAGTTAAATTGGAATGCATACAATTGTCACCACAAGACAAATGGGAAATATGTAAAGTTAAGATAAAAGAATTTACGATGTCATACTGTAAACAAAAATATAATGTTAAAAAAGATGCCTTTAATAAACTTAAAAAGGAATATGATACCTTGAGTGAACAGTTAGATAGGGATCCAAATGAAGATGTTATTAGTAAGATGAAGGAAGCACAGAAGAACATAGATAAATATTATACACATAAATGTAAAGGGGCGTTTGTCAGATCGCGGTCAAAATGGATTGAAAAGGGTGAGAAGGCAAGCAAATATTTTTTACAGTTGGAAAAGCGCAATGGGCAGAAAAAAGAAATAGAAAGTTTATATGTGAATGGAAAAACTATTAAGGATGATGAAAAGGTTTTACAGGAAATTCATAAATATTTTGAAAAAGTGTATGTTAAGGAATGCACGAATGTTCATGTTGATAACTATTTTAAAGATTTAATTATTAGTACTCTGACCGATGAAGAGGCATCGAAGTGTGAAGGGTTGCTAAGTGAAAAGGAATGTAAAGACGCATTGCAATGTATGGGGAATAACAAAGCCCCTGGAAGCGATGGTCTTAGTGCTGAGTTCTACAAGGTTTTTTGGTTAGAAATTAAAGATTTTGTTATTGCAAGCTTAAATGAGGGGTATCACAAACAAAAATTATCTTCTTCTCAAAGGCAGGGTCTTATTACGTTGTTATTTAAGAAGGGGGATAGGGGTTATTTAGACAATTGGAGACCAATTTCGTTATTAAATAATGATTATAAAATTGCGGCAAGAGTACTGTCTAAAAGACTTCAACATGTTTTATCAAGTATCATTTCAACTGATCAAAGAGGTTTTATGAAGAAAAGATCCGCAGCAGAAAACATACGATTAGTACAAGATGTAATCGACTATTTAAAGACATCCAATAGTTCGGGAATTATATTCTTTTTGGATTTCAAAAAAGCATTCGACAATGTATCTCATTTTTTCCTATTTCATGTACTACGTAAATTCAATTTTAAAGAATCTTTTATATCCTGGATAAAGACCTTTTATACTGACGCCATCGGTCGTGTAATGAATAATGGATGGATTTCAGAAAAGTTACTTATTGGAAGAGGAGTTCGCCAGGGTTGCCCATTATCGGCATTACTTTTTAACATAGTAGTGGAAATATTAGCATGCAAAATAAGACAAAATAAAAACATTAAAGGGATTAATATATTCAGTGTTGATTTAGGTATTGATAGTTTAAAAATTTCCCAATATGCAGATGACACAACATTATTTGTGGAATCTGTTAATGATATACAATATATTATGAATGAAATCAACGACTTTGGAGACTATGCAGGTCCGAAAATAAACTGGAATAAGACAGAAGTTATGAAACTGAATACTGTAGATAATTTTGTTCATGATAATGCCATTATATATACTGATCAACCTGTAAAATATCTAGGAGTATATGTAGGCGAAAATAAAAAATTGTTACAAGATTTAAACTGGAATGTAAAAATAGATAAAATTCGAAATGTATTAAATATGTGGAAAATGAGAGATCTTACTTTTTATGGCAGAATAATTGTTTTGAAAATGTTAGCGGCGTCACAAATTGTATATACCGCAACTGTTGTACCAGTACCAAAACATGTTTCACAGATATTGAACAGACTATTATTTCGTTTCTTATGGAACGCCAAAAAAGATAAAATTAAACGTAATGTAATTATAAATGATATTGAAAATGGTGGATTGAATATGATTGATATTGCTAGTAAAATATCTTCACTTCGTTTGGCATGGATATCTCGTTTTTTTAATGATAAGTGCTCTTATTGGAAAAATATGTTTAAATACTGGTCCGACAAAATAGGGGGTTTGCCACTATGTTTACATTTCAATTGTAACATAAAGGATATGAATTTACTATGCTCTAAACATAATTTGCCAGAATTCTATGTAGATCTTTTTTGTACTTGGTCAGAACTAAAATTCATTGATATGTTTAAAGTAAGAAATATTCCAAATGAAATTATTTGGAAAAATAGTAACATTACCTTTCAAAACAAAATACTGTTTTATCGAGAATGGCAAGAGGCCGGTTTATTGAAAATTCATAATTTGATTACAAATGGTATTTGGAACGATTCTACAATACTAAATACAAAAGTGAAAGCCCAACAGCTCTTATTTGATTTTAAATATACAAAATTAAAGAAAGCATTTCCACAGTGTTGGTTGGATAGATTAAGTTATGAATTTGAACAAGAATGTGATATTTCGAATATGATAGAAATAGAAACAGGGGATAAAGTGAATGTTTTTTTTATGAAAGTTAAAGATTACTATCGTTTGTTATTACGTAATAAGTCAAAAGAACCAAATATCATTTACTTTTGGAATTTCTTTTTAGATTTGGATAATGAATTCGTATGGAAGGATGTATTTTTATTTAAATTAAAGCAAATTCGTAATAATAAAGTTAAACAATTTATTGCCTCAAAAGAAAACTTATATAAATGGCAAATTGTTAATAATAATTTATGCAACTCTTGTGGACAAGTTGACTCAACTTTTCATTTTATGTTATATTGCAAGGATGTGACTATGTTTTGGAAAATAATATGTAATTTGATATTTAATCTATTCCAAATAGAAATACAAATAGACCAGAAGATAATAGTTGTAGGAAAGGATATTGGAAACAAGAAATATTCACTTCTGAATATTATTTTAAATTATGCGCAATATGCAATTTATAAATGTTACGTTAAGAAGATTGTTAATGGTTCTGTTTACTACCCACATACTTTGTTTTTTGAATTCAAGTCGTTGCTAAGATTATTTTTAAGATATGAATGTGTTAGCAAAGAAAATAATACTAAGCTGGAAGAATTGTTGAACGTACTTTAATCTTTAACCTATGTTATGTTTCACTCAATTATTGAGCTATTAATGTACAAATGTATTATATTATGGAAATAAAAACCTCGCTTGAGGATAAGAGAAAAAAAAAAAATGAAACGCCAAAATTTCCGCGCTTCGCGCGGGAGGGGCAGAACTGAATTCAGATAAGGATTAAGAGTCGAGAACAGAACACCGAATCGTCTGCTTCAGTTTTTCTCATAATTATTTAATGAAACGTCAAAGCTTCCGCGCTTTGCGCGGGAGGGGGGGAAACTGAATTCAGACAAGGATTAACATCGAGAACGGTACAGCAAATCGTCTACATTTTATAATAATTTAATGAAACGTCAAAGCTTTCGCGCTTCGCGCAGGAGGGGGGGGGACTTCATTCAGACAAGGATTAACAGTCGAGATCGGTACAATAAATCGTCTTCTTTTCCTAATAATTTAAGGAAACGTCTAAGCTTCCACGCTTCGTGCGGGAGGCCTAACACCGACACCCCCTAATGAGCGCGCTCTTTAAGTGATTCACTTGCTCACTACCGCCCCTCCCTACTGCCCCTCCGCACCTGCATTAAAATATATAGATTTGATGTTGACTAAGTTGACGAAATAATTCTTATATTTATGTCGTCGAGGAATATGATCATTTGCGCATACGCAATTACTATAGATAGTCCATATAGGAAAAACAATTTAGCCTTCGGCCCCGGGTTTATAGGGTTAAATTTGTAGATATTGGGACATTTAATTTTGTCGGTAATTGGTGGCTAGTTTAGTCGGTAATCGTTGGCCTCTACACCCCCCCCCCCACTGAAAAAGGTCTAGCGACGCCCCTGCCTACAGCTTAACATGTTTAATGTATCATTAAAATCAGATTTGAAAGGAAAATAATAGGAGAAGTTACCATCACGTAATACAAATAAGATGTGTGCAAACAACATCAGTCATGTAGTTGGTTTGACGACACTTGCTCTCCCGTCAATTGCCCTAGTATAATAATAATCATATTCAGTTCTTGTATAGCGCATATTACGTTATGAAATAACATCTCTAAATGTGACCCGGCACCACAAAACCACCAAAAAGTTGCAAAAAATTATTTTCCTGATTTCATCTGATTATGAAAGAAGAAGTTCTCCTCATTAAAATGGTATATTACTTGTCCAAATTGAAGCTTCCTAACCCTTTCAATTTAGTGAATGAAAAGAGCTGGTGAGGGATGTTACTGGTATTAAATTGTGAGAAAGAGAGCTTTAAAGTTTGGGGCTATTCAAGCATGCGGAGCAAGCAAACCACAGGGAAATCAATAGAAGGGTGAATCAAAAGGCCATAGCAACCACTATGAAGAGATTTTCAGATTAGGCTGAAATTTGGCCTGATGGTCAAACATAGTCTGTTCATTATGTTTCTGAGGTTTCAATGTGTGGACTTAGTCTTTCAAAAGTTATTATGTTGTAAATGTATAGAGTTGTAATTGGACAGATTAAGTGAACTGCAACATAGTGCCGAGACACCTGCATAGTACTAGACAATGCCTATTCATGGTGGACCCGGAGTCTTTTTGTTCCCCCTTACATAACACTGCTTGTCACCTATCTTGTTTTGTATACATCTGGGCAATTATTTGTAACCACATTATGAACTTGCTTTATACTTAATTCCCATACTGTTTTCTTTCTCACAGGAGGTTCAAAGTATTTTTACTATGACTGCGTTGGTGCACCCCGGTACCATCCCACGGCTCTGCTCACGTACAAAACCTGGCATTGTAACGACGTTGTAGACTTTTTCGCAACTTGTCACTCTCAAATGTATAAAATATAATAATGTTCTTACTCTTGATCAACAAATTTTGGATATGTGAGTACAATCAAGCTACTCGAAGTCGTTAACGGAGAATATAAGACAAACGCAAATCTGGAACTCGGATGTGAAAGCGGATACAAACAAAATGGCGCGCCGCACTGATTGCTATAACGGACCAATCACAGCCCGCGTAGCACGACCCGTTAGCAACGACCGACCATTTCCGGACTACGATAATTTCGCTCGGGAAAAGTGATCAAATTTTGGAAGAGACCGAAGGCTGTGCGAAAAAAACTGGTCTAGAAAAACCGCTTAAAACACATCTTCTACTATGTTTTAGACTTCCAAATTTTGATACTAGGTACAGAAAAGACCACTCTTTCAGAAAATGCAAAAAAACAAAAATCTATTTTTTTCACCTAAATTGACATTTTAGCTGATTACGGAGAATCGCTGGTTGCGACTTTTTGTTGGTTTTGTGGTGCCGAGTCAGATGTTTCCTAAGAGCTTTGGAAATTATTACACTAGCTTTTGCTCCGGTAGCCGTTATCTGCGCACAGTGCATTTCAAGGAATAATCCTACCAGGTACCCATTTACCTCACCTGGGTTGAGTGTGGCAAATGTAGATCAATGTCTTGCCAAAGGACATTAGTGCCACGACAGGAATCGAACCGCGGGCCTTGTGATCGACAGTCCGGTGACGTATCCACTTGACCACAACACCTCTACTATCTATGTCCAACACTAATTGAATCCCTAATACTATTACCGACTATCTTTTTAAACCTTACCTAAAACCCCAATGCAGCCCTTGTACTCGACGAAGTAAAGTTCAATTGGGTCATTTTGTAGATGTTGGTGATACGCTCCAACGCGGAGTCAATTGCCCCTGTGTCTATTTCCGACACTAAGCGAATCCAGGCCTTATCTTAACCTGACCTAAAACCCCATTGCAGCCCTAACCCTAACTCTAGTTTATACTGGAGTAAATAAAGCACAGTGCAAATATCATTGGACCACAACCGGGTCACCTGAATGGTAAGCACATGGAGAGTTACGACAGAAAAGATCCTTAAACATCCTGAAGCTTGTGAACAAAGCGGATTGTGTTCTTTATCAGACGCGTCCCATTCTCTAAATGAGGTACAGGAGAAAATAATGAAAACATAATCCACAGGTTGGTGGTCAAATCCCCGCCCCCCCCCCCCCCCCCCACTCCGAGAACGGACGGACCCCATGCGTGTTGCCAAAATGTCCTTTTCGTAACAAAAGAAAAAGGTCGACCCGTATTGACTTTACACACCGGACTTTTGCTGAAAAGGGGGGGGGGGGGGGGGGTGCTGAAAAAGGCTCGTATACAAAAGAAAAAGATCGAGCCGTATTGACTTTACACACCGGACTTTTGCTGAAAAAGGGGGGGGGGGGTCGGTTGGAACACGCATATGCGTACCCTAAATAACACTGAGTGTGGGGGGGGGGGGGGGCGGGGTCAAATCCCCCTTCTGCTAAGAGATATATTAGCAACGTGCACAATAATTACCAAGAGATTAATGGCACACAACCATTTAAAAATGTCACCAACCAGGTATTATAGTTTCGATTTACACAACATCGTGAAGTAGGCGGGAATTTATAATATATGAATATAGTATATATATTTAGATTTATATACCTTATCGTAGGTTCTAGGACAATTACCCCCTGGGCAATCACCCCCCGGAAAATTACCCCCCGGAAAACTACCCCCCAAGGACAATTACCCCCCGGAAAATTACCCCCCGGAGAATTACCCCCCGAGGACAATTACCCCCCAAGGACAATTACCCCCCGGAAAATTACCCCCCGGAGAATTACCCCCCGAGGACAATTACCCCCCAAGGACAATTACCCCCCGGAAAATTACCCCCCGGAGAATTACCCCCCGAGGACAACTACCCCCCAGGACAATTACCCCCAGGAAAACTACCCCCGAGGACAACTACCCCCCGAGGACAATTACCCCCGGAAAACTACCCCCCGAGGACAATTACCCCCGAGTACAACTACCCCCTGAGGACAACTACCCCCGAGAACCCCCGAAGGACAATTACCCCCCGGAAAACTACCCCCCCCCGAGGACAACTACCCCCCTTGGAAAATTACCCCCCGAGGACAATTACCCGCCCCGAGGATAACTAATGTACCCCCGAGGACAACTACCCCCACCCCCTTGAGGACAATCAGGATTCAATAGCAAAAGACGATCTGACACATTGAGAGATGTTGTGAAAGCTACGAGCCCATACAATCCCGTGCATGAACCCACATTCGTTCAAATACTTACGCGTGATCATCCTCATTACTACACATTTTCCTTTAACTATAATGTATGCAACACCTGGTAGTTTTAGGGAATTGTTCAGCGCGTCTCAAAATGCATAAAAATACATTTCTCTTGAGCAGCGTTATTTCAACTTTTTGTTAGACACAGTGCCCTCTTAAAAGAAAACTATTTATTTTGCATCACTCTGGCACTCGTCAAGTGCTATGTACACACGTATGGGCACATTTGATTCTTGATTTATCGAACGAGCAAGAAAAAAAAGGACAAGATTTTTTCAAAATGGTAAAACATAATGTTGTAATCAACACACTAGAAAAGATTTAAGATACTGTGTCCGGGCACCTCGCCGCCGAATGTACACGAATATAAAGTGATATATTCGGTCATGACCTTGATACACGAATATGAGGATATTCGGGCCTCTCGTTGCCTTGATTTATCATGTTTATAAATATAATGAGAGTGTGGTAACAATTTAATTTCGAAATAAAAGATATATATTCGCAAAATATTGTCAGCGAGCGAGGAAGAAAGACATTTTATTTTTTTTGTTACATTTTTTTTTCTCATGAAAATAAATACTCTTACCGTTTCTGATATTTTTTTCCTCACAAAATCAACGTTTTCCAAAGAAATGTTGTTATGTAACTAACATTCTCTTGCGGCACCCTAGTTGAAAAACGCTGCTCTGGAATTACAAAATCATTGAGATGAATGTACCAGAGAGCGGATACTTATTTTTAATATGGTACCGTGCATACCATATATTTAACTTGACTGCAATTTTTATTTCAAAATAAATTACAGTACAAGAAAACATATTTTAGTTCACCATGACAACAGAAATATATATATATATATATATATATATATATTTATACATTACATTACATCTATAAACATGAAGAAAACCTTAATTTTGGAATAGATCATGGATGAGGGCCCATTATACATACAAAGACAAATATACGATCAGCTGATTAGAAAAGTTACAGAGGATGCATAAATAATGAAATCTTACATCCTAATTTCTTTGTTGTGCCATTTTGGGGGAGACTGGCTGTAACGAGCACTCGTCTGCGCGCAATGTATTGTTAAATTTCTAAGAAATGTAAATTCCGTACTTTTATTTGATACATGCGTCTTCTGGCAATTGACCTTGATTCAGTACATGTGGCATAATAAGTCTAACTTCACAAGGATGGAATGGAGGTAGTGGATGTTTCTAGCTTTCATATGGCCTGGAGTTTGAAGAAGTTTCACCAATTAAAAATTAGAAAATAATGATTTGTTGAAGGTGCAAACACAAATATGCAACTCCGTGACGTGTCTTGGGAGCTCCCCGCCTATTTGCACTGTAGTACTAGAAACTATTCCTTAACAATTTTTTTCTCATACATTCACATAAAATATAATCAAATATGATTATTGCAAATATGGTTATACACAACCCCTGTACGAAACAAATCTATTCCGTCATAAATAAATTAAAATCCTCGGGGGTAATTGTCCTCGGGGGGTAATTCTCCGGGGGGTAATTTTCCGGGGGGTAGTTGTCCTCGGGGGTAATTGTCCTCGGGGGTAGTTGTCCTCGGGGGGTAATTGTCCTCGGGGGGTAGTTGTCCTCGGGGGGTAATTCTCCGGGGGGTAATTTTCCGGGGGGTAATTGTCCTTGGGGGGTAATTGTCCTCGGGGGTAATTCTCCGGGGGGTAATTTTCCGGGGGGTAATTGTCCTTGGGGGGTAATTGTCCTTGGGGGGTAATTCTCCGGGGGGTAAATTTCCAGGGGGTAATTGTCCGTGGGGGGTAGTTTTCCGGGGGGTAATTTTCCGGGGGGTGATTGCCCAGGGGGTAATTGTCCTGATACGCTTATCGTAAGATTGTTGCATTAGAAGTGTTCACAACAAGAAAAAGAATAGTTTTACTATAAAAGACGTTTCCTGCCGACTACATCGGAATAGTTGTTTTTTTTTATTGCTGACGTCACACATAGTACCTTTTTTCCCTAGGGAAAAATGGTACTATGGGCGCGCGTCATCTCCCCCATATCAAATGCATGCCTGCGCACGGCCAACTCGCGCGGTATCACGCGCGGAGCTCAAGCCATGCAATTTACTCTGTGCGATAAATGCAGTACCTTTATAGGCGGCGTGGGCCAGCTAAACATGCATAATCCATCCTTCAATGTTATAATATCGCACATCGTTACGGGGCCAGTGCTTTGCCACTAAATCACGACTGTACGCAGCGGGGGCTAGGGTAGGGGCATGCAGCCCCCACAAATAAAAAAAAATGCAATAAATTATCAATTATTTATTGCATCCACCCCCCCCCCCCCCCCCCGGTCCCTAACAGGAAAAATTCCTCTGTGGCCATGCCTTGAACCATAATGCATGATCGTGCAGAGGAATTTTTTCCTGTTCGGGACCGGGGAAAAATGCAATAAATTATTGATAATTCATTGCATTTGCTTTGTTTGTTTTTATTTGTGAGAGCTGCCCCCTACCCTAGCCGCCGCTGCGTACTGTGATGATTCAGTGGCACAGTAGTTGGGGTAAAACAAAAATATTCCACCTTTATGACCTTTATATATATTTGATGTATATTAAACTTTTCTCACTATTATGATAATCGAGCAGGATACAAGGATGTAATATCTAAATACCTTATACCATCATCTTCCCTTACTCTTCCTTTCATATTTCAGTTATTGTAAACATACTGTGTATTCTTCCTTTACTCTGTGTCTTTCTCTCTCTCTCTCTCTCTTTTCTTCACAACATTAACCTTTGTTTAGCCCGAACGCTTTTGCCTCTCACTCAGTCTCAGACTATTTTTCTTGTCCAGCTCTCTCTCTCTCTCTCTCTCTCCCTCCCTCCCTCTCTCTCTCTCTCTCCCTCCCTCCCTCTCTCTCTCTCTCTCTCTCCAACATAAGAGGGAGACATATACTTAATACAGAAGAAGTAATAGTAGAGTGCACTGGGAAAAAAAAACTTTACTTTTCAACCGTATTATGAAAGGAAATCTGCCTTGATTTATTATGCATTACAAAACATTTGTTTTTACAAAATCCCTTCTGTGACGTGAACAACACACAATTACAAATGATTGCACGAACATTAGAGATATACGAGTGTTATCAAGAATGAAGTAAATACTAAGCACCGAGTGTGAATAATTTATTGGTCATTTGTCATTAGCAAAGCTTGGCTAAAGCCATTTTGATATACATGTATCAAAGTTTTAAGTTTCAAAGTCTAATTATTTGCCGCATAATGAGGTGTATGTCTTTTGTTTAAAGGCAGGCTTTACTACTTTAGCTAGAAGGGATTAGACCACCCAGCGAGCCAGCGAGGTCACTGTGACAGGTGGCTGTCTCATTAACTCGGCTCTCATTTAACATAAGAAAAAGAGGATCTTGGGGGACCAACAGGCACCGATTTGGGAAGTTTTCTATATAGAGGGAGCAAGTAGCTACAAGTAGGACAGTGTGCCTTTAAGGCGAAATATTTACATAGTGACTTAACAAAAGTATACACAAAATAAAAATGAGAAGTGATTAAAAAGGAACTTATAGCGTACTATTTACAACGTTTACAACCGTTAATCTACAAGATTCCCCACCAAAGTGAAGGAGAGAGATATGAAGCAAGATATACTTATTATAATGTACAGTTTCTCAGCTCGACAAGGGCACCGCCATTTCCTTGATAACGTGAATTACTCAGCTATGCGAAGTCATTTATCAGGTAAATGAATTCACATTTATTTCCTTCCCACGTGAGTGTGGTGATGGAGTATTTCACTTATTTTTTGCTATTACCTTTTGTACTACAATAGACCAGTTCAAGGTTATGAACCTTTCGGATGGTGACTTTAAGGTTGGTCCCCAGACGTAAATAATCATGTTTATACAACGCCTTCTAAGATTCTTGCAACCTCATTGGTCAATTCTTGATCACACGGCATGCGCTAACAGTACCATTGAACGGCACCATTGACGCGGAGTGCAATTTTGTTTGATCCTTTCGCACCATTGTACTCTGACGTCACTAACGATGTACAAAGTATATGGTGAGCTAAGTGACGTCAGAATGCAATATGGTGCGAAAGGATCAAACGAAATTGCACTCCGCGTAACAATAAACATAAAGGTTGGTACGCGCAGCGCATGTTACGCGAGTGGTTTGCCTGGTTAATACACCAGTTTACAGTTGTGTGCGCCATTTTAAACAAAGCCAATGACCTAGAGGTCATGTATTTATGCGTAAATTAGGATTGCGCCCATGCAAATTTTGATAATATCACTGCCCTACGCGCTGCGTTGTGCGCGCACATCATCATTTGCATGGGCGCAATCTTAATTTACCCATAAATACCGTTATTGGCCCCGCTTCCGGGGCCAGTGACCCGAGATCAACTGTCTGCGCATGCGCACTGATACAACTGTAAACTGGTGTATAGTGCGCGCTCACTATCAGCAATTTCATCAATTGAAAACAAACAAAAAATCGCTGAGATTTAGGCCTAGGAAAACCGTTTTAAGCCCGTTAACGTCCGAGGTGTTGTATAAAACAAATAGTGAATGGTATTTATTCGTGCAATGGAACAATATTTTGCATTCGGTGAAAGATGAGACGCTCCATTCAACTCGGCTGCGCCTCGTTGAATACAGCGTCTCTTATCTTTCACCTCGTGCAAAATCTCGTACCATTGCACTCATGACCATTCACTATTTGTATACTGATTGATACAAGTCTGTACAAATTATAAAAAATTACACACAGCAGATGTCCCACATGACCCTGAATATCCACAGATCTTCAAAACGTGACGCGTCCCACTTTGTACATTTTGGAAAAAATCACTCCTACAGCGATCGATGGAGGTGCTACCTGAATAGCCTTCGTTTCGCTTCGTGTCCCCTTTTCAAAGGATACTTACACCTGTGTATCATACTGGAGAATGCACTGCTTGTGTAAATGAATAATGATAACATATAGCTTTCATGAGCACGTATATATCCAGTATTTTTTCTCCGTGTATTTCACAATTTGGTCTGCAATGACCTTTATCTGCTCATGCTCAGACTGCAACTACGAACTGGCTAATTATTGTCAGAACGCAAATTTCTATAAAAAAATAGTATTGTGTGTATCTTTTACTTATATGCACGAATGACATGAGTATTCCAAGCCCCGAAGTCCCTCATGTTAGTTGATTAGGTACCCCCTCCTGCGAGAGTGGCCTCACTCAATTAACAACTAAATCTAACTACACCAGTTGGGATACCAGAAGTGGCTCCTCACTTTGTTTTGCCACGCCCACTAGTCGTCATCTTTATTTATTCTGTCGTCCTTTCAAGGTAAGAAAGAAACTTGTATTATTCAATATTATTTTTGTATATTCCTGTTCATCATAAAATGTGTATTCGAACAACTGTTAGCTTCATTATTCCCATATCGTAATGTGTAAACAAGATATAAATGGTCTTTGTATTTTGTATTTATTAACATTTATTTCCTTCTCAACAGTACAGTCTTAAACACAATATATATATATATAAATTATATATGTAACAATGATTTCAACATAGAGTATACAGTAAATAATTCAGATAACAGAAGGAGGCGAAAACCCGAAAAGCATAGCTTGATTTGGGAACGCCAATAATAGGTTAAAGGTAAAGACCAGTTATGGTCATGCGATTGAATTGTGAAAGAAACGTTGTGGAATCGATCAGAAAAGGTTAATTTTCTAGCATCTAGCATCTGCAAGGTTCTGGAATCATCAAAATGATAAGAAATTTGGCCCATTCTTCGTAAAGTTACAAGCACTATACACAGAAAGATGTATATGGGACTACCCTATATCTCTCACAGGACCATGAGAGAAACAAATTTACCAAATATATGAATTAGTAGGCGGTTTCCCGGCAAATTTTGTATCATCATGTATTAGTCAAAACATATTCTTTCACATGATTGGTAATGAGAGCTTCCATTTCATTTTTTGAAATTGGGGCGTTACCAATACTGGTCTTTACCTTTAACACAGTTACTGAGAGAACATTATAGATATTATTATGACAATTACATATTGTATAACAGAACGTTGATAGGAAAGAAAAAATAGTAAATGGAAGAAAAACTGAGAAGAGAATTAAGAGGATGGTATGTTGGATTATATGATATTTTGACTATGAGCGGAAATATGAGAATTGGGAAGAGATATTTTCATTGATGACAACATTGTTAACACTTGTAGTAATGATTTAAAAAAAAACTATTATCGAGTTTGTGAAATTGATGTTCATGTTGTTTAACTTAGACAAAATTTAAGTGAGTTTCGAATAGAGAATACTTTATTGCTGTCTGTATAGTTAAATTTTACTTACATGCATGATATATATATATATAATAATGATATATATTCTTAGGAATCTTAGCCAAGGACATGTGCCATTAACTATATGCACAGGTATAATGAATTACATGCCAAAACACATTGCTTTGGCACATGTCCTTGGCTATTAAAGATTCCTAAGAATATATACTAGAATATGTAACAATTTGTTACATATTCTAGTTTCAGTCACTCACAGTCTGCATAGCTGCAATGTATCTGTTCGGTAGCATCCATGCATATAGGAAAAAAGAAAAACTTGATTTTCAGTAACAAAAATGCCCAAATTCTCCCTGCATTGGGAGGGGGACACCCTCTCCTAGACCCTCTCTTGCCCGCGCCCTCGAAAAGGCCCACCTAATAATAATTTCAGCATACCTTATTCGCCCTTCCTTCTGTCATTAACTCTCTCTCTCTCTGTCACATCTTCCTTTTCCTTCGTCCCGTCTTGATATATTCCCTATCCCTCCACCTCTTCTCTTTTGCATTTAATTGCACGCCCTCCCATTTCTCATTCACGTATATCTCTATCTTTTTTCCTTCTCTCTCTCCTTCTCTCTGACAAGTTCATCAACAGCGTATAGTGTAGTTTTACGACAAATAATTGCACCGAGATAAGTGAGCATGCAGATTTCACAATTTCATAACTCTTGACCAACAATATACATTTTTAGTAAATCGCATTTGAACAAGGGTCACTATACGAATTATACGAATTCCGCCTAATTATAACACGTATCGGCTATGACCTCATTTTCAGACCACTCAGTTTTGCCCATTTTCCGACCTTTTTTTTTCTTGAAATTTTGCAAGTGCAGTCTGGGTGGCCACACGCAGGGCCTCCAGAAGTCGGATTTTTTAAATCTGCCAAGGGGGGGGGGGGGGGATTTTAGACGCCATTTAACTCCCGGGATGGTTATTATTAGTATGGACGGTCACGACACGCTTCATGTCATGTTCTTCATTCACCAACATCCCATCCGTTATGCACGCAGGGCTTGTGTCCCTGCCATTATCCCGATTCCATGCACTAATTGATATTTCAGGACTCTTGATAAATTCATTGCCAGTTGATTCCGCTCGGTTGACTCTATTGTCGGATTACTTAAGCAGAGAGATAAAGAATCGAATATTCTCATGACTAGCAACCATGTATTATTATTCTTTTTTTTTTCATCGTCTCGATCTACAATGCTATTTGAAAAATATTTGATGACAAAAGATGGCACTCTGGTACCATTTGTATGTAGCATCACACTCGCATACATGCATGCAATCACATGGCAGATAATTAATGATCATCAGTACCGGGTATAATAATCTACAGAAACTGTATTTGAACTTGGACCATTATTCTCTCTTGTCATTGCCTTCCTTTTTCCTCGCTTACGTCCTTCTTTGCCACGGAGTGTGTAATGTTTATGCTTCAATTATTGAGAGTATAATCACTAATATCGCTGAAATTATTCTTCTTTTCCCCTTTCTTCTTCATCTTCTTCTTCCTAGTAGAAGTGGTAGTAGTAGTAGTAGAAATATTGGAATTTTAGAGAATATTACGATTTTTTAACAACATAAAACAAATAGTAAGCATCTAATAATTTCAGATGTCCGTTTGATTATGATTAAAATTTGAGTCATTTCAAGTAACAAAATATTATATTGCTATAGTTCTCCTTAGAACTATAAGCTAAGAAAGATAACCAACAGTCTTTCTCAAGACTATACCAAACAGTCCTTTTTAGGACTACAAACCCTCAAGAAAGATTACCGAGAGTCCTTTTCAGGACTCCTCAATCCTCCCTCTCTCACATGGTGCACCCGCAAGCCTATTCTATAACAAAATATTGTTGAGTATTTTTGCATTACCTCAAAATCGTGCTTCTCGGTTCACGTAAAAGCACGGGCGTCAATGCATACATAATCGTTCTGATACAGTTCTAGTTCTTTCTCATTTCTTTCCCTTTCTCTATTGTTCTCTCTCTCTCTCTCTTTCTGTTCTGTCACTGTTCTATTTTCAGAGTTTTTCAATGAATAATCCTATTAATCCAACCATATTATGCATACTAACGATTAGAAGACATGAAGAGGATATTGTATTTAAAATAACAAAAATTATGTAAAATTTGTTTAATTTTCTTTAAAAAAATAATTAATAATTCACCATGAATACGTATCATAAAATATTATTGAAGGTCAAATATTAAGCTCAAATAGCCTCATAATCTGCCACTTGAAATTATTAGAATTTTAATTTGTAAGCATTTTGTTACATCTCTTTTTCCAATATTTTTAAAACAAAGCATAAGCTACTTCTGAGCACTATGTTTTTCTCTCCAGGGCATCTGTGATAATATAATGACTTGCACCATATCATAAAACACATTATAAAACATGATTTCTTAAAAACAAAAACCCATGAATCAAAATCACAACTTTTTGCAGTAAAACAAGGACATATCGGGCTTTTTATTAACAGTTGCGCCTTGTTTGTTACCATAACTTCATGTTATGAGGTTTTGATCCCCAGTCACAGCTACAGCAGATGGGGTCTGGATCATTGAAGAAGCTAAGTAGAATTATGATTGAGGCCTCATGAAACATTCCTGAATCTGATTTTTTTTTTTAAGTCATGTTCCGACACAATGATGGCACTAACGATCTTAACGGGTTGCATATAATGAGGACGAATTCATAAAATGATCACATGATTGAATTGAACATGTTGTTTTTTCGTTTTTCTTTTTCGTTAAAAGTTTCCATCTTGACTCAACGAGGTATTACGTACCATGATGTTAGTACAACCTTGTAAGCTCTTGGTTTTCGCCATAACCATCGTGCTCACCCAAAGTCGACTGGCAGACTATCTGCATGGAGGATGTTACCGCCAACCAAACATTATACCATGCGAACCTATCGTCTTAATCCAAGCACAGTCTGCCCAGATTGCCGCAGCCAAGGAAAGTGGTTTCATCGATGCTCTCCGAGCCAACAGGACACTAACGTACCTAAACCAACAACCGATTATAACTTTTTTCACCGAAGACCAGAAGGCACGAGTGATGGAGGCGTACAAAGATTTCGGGGGGAACCGGAGCGACTATGGCAATCTTCTGTGGGAACCTGAACCGTCCAACACACCACGTGCACGGCGATCTCCTGTATTAGAAGTGCCCATCTGCCCTGTCCTAAACATCGATCGGTTTCTAATTACAGCATTTAACGCGGATGATGAACCATTACAGATTGTTGAGGTAAATTCAAGAATAATTATCCTCTCATTCTTTCATCCTCTCATGCCATCGCCATCTCCACCCATCATCAGTCTCATGATGGATCCTTTCTTAATTAGGGGTGTGTGAGACATTCCTTTTTCTTAACCACAAAAAAAAATCCCTCAGCAAATTCGAATTTTGGTCAACTTGTCAACATTTCAAAATAAAGGGTATTAGTAATTGTATTCCTTATACATTCTTTCGGGGGGTGTAGCTTTTCTTGGAAATGTGAGATTTGTTGTTGTTGATCTTTTGCCGCAAATTGTGGTACTTAACGACTGGTTTTACATATTTGTTGGAAGTTAATAGTGTCCTAGCATCCTTGAATTATGTACTGTGTTTACTTTTTTCCTTCAAAGTTCCCTGATTTCGATCAATGGGTGCTTCGTCAACAGTGCGAGAAGTCGTTGTCACCTCAAGGTACACTGTCTATGAATGACGCCGATATCTTATGCCATACCATCCGGAGATCCGTCTTCCTTGTCGCTATCCGTCTGGACGACGAACGCCGTGTGAACCAAGAGGATATTGCTGTACAAGAAGTACAAGTGGAGTCGTGTTCTAGTTTTGTTGAGTTCAGTTGAGTTTATTGATTTCACATTTCACAAGCAGAAATAATACAGATAACAAAATATACATAAAAGACATATTGTTTCATAATTAAAAAAAAATGATTATATTAATTGACAAGGTAATCATCACATTTGTTTGACAACTAATATCATTTAAAGATACTATGTCCCTTTTGCAGCCAACCTCAAATTCTATAGAACTTTGCAGGAATTATGAATATGTCATGTATGTCCTTTCTGTGAAATTTAAACGATAGCAGTGTCCTAATATTCAAATTATGCAAG
>JAVYIG010000567.1:385973-529262 GCA_035222895.1 Strongylocentrotus droebachiensis
TCTCTATCTCCCATTCTCTTCATCCCTCTCTCTCTCTCTCTCTATCTCCCATTCTCTTCATCCCTCTCTCTCTCTCTATCTCCCATTCTCTTTATCTCTCTCTCCCTCTCTCTTTATGACCATGGTGTTTGACGGGTCATTGGGGGGGGGGGGGGGGTTCTGTAATTTACAAAGGTTGAAAGCACTAATAATAATAATAATAATAATAATAGTGGGTTCTTGTATAGCGCTCATGTCTGTCAGACTTGACACTCCTGGCGCTCCCGATTATTACCATGGCATTAGCACGGCTGCCATTACAGCGCTCTAGCATTTCAAGGAGTTAATTCCTGCGATCCATAAGATTCCTACCATCTTTAATTCCACCCCTCTCTTGTCCATATGTTATATTTTGTGTTGTCAACTGTTTACTATATACATGACTTGTGACTCTTTTCATCAACCCTTTTTTAAATCAATATTTTGCTTAAAAATACTAATCTATACGTTTACCTTTGTTATATTTTATGTTTTACGGTTTGAGTGGAAATAAGTTTGAAAATAAATGTATCCACCCTTGGCCTGGGCCTCGAGAGGGGATTCAAACAGCTCAGCAATTACAGTTGCTTTGCTTATGCAATAGTAAGTCTCCTTTTAGAGAATGGAATATTTCGGGCGTTTCCAATTAATTACTCTGGCATCAAATTGGCAACCAACAAAACAAACAACGACAATAACGAGGGAACTGTGCAGAAAAGCGAAAGTTCTGATGGAAATCATATTTTCATGACGGATAATCATTCAAAACAACCAGGGCATCGTTTGACGAAATCGTCGTAAGATTATTGTCGATATCCTATTGAAACATTATAGCGTACAGCGTAATTGATTGAGGGGCAATTGATAAGTTTGTCCTTCTTTGACAGGTTTCTGACTAAGAAAAATTTATCTAGCATATAGAATCTAGTTTAGGTATATAAGCCAATAAGTGTCAGCTTTCTCTCAATTGGAGACGCCCAAAATATTCCATACTCTAAAAGGAGACTTACTATTGCATATTAAAGCAAAGCAACTGTAATCTATATATAAATTTCTTTAATTATTTTATATATTTATTTATTCAATTGATTAATTTATATATTTATTATAAGGTTTATTGGTGTACTTGTTATTTTCTATATATGGCCGTGATAGGCAATCCAGATGATCCTCAATATTGTACACGTACGTTTAAATACTAAATGTAACTAACATTTTACATTACTCGCTATTTTCATCTTATACAGTTGCTTGTTAAAATACAAAATCCTTTTTACTATCTTATACTGAAAATATCTTAAACCAATGACTGGAGTTGTATGCTTAGTCGACTGTTTACTCGGGTTTAGACAGATATTAATTTTAAAATGATCACTGAGAGATATTCGAGCGACACACGTTACTAAAATGTATACCTGGACTCGCTGTAAAGATTTGATCAATGCATTTAGATGATGTTATCGTAATCATACTAGTGAGTGAATTTATTAACTGTGTTATATAAGAGTTCTCAAGGTAATCAATAAACTATCTACCAGTAATATCAGAATCAAAATAATCAATATTGACATCACCAAGAATGACTGTTTTTTGTTCTAAATTTACACTAATTTTAATACAACGAACAAAATAATGATCAAACCAATCTGGTTTTGCATTTGGAGGTCTGTATAAACAGTAAACTGTAAAACTTTTGTGTTTAAGTTTTAGTTTAATCCATACTGCTTCTAAGGAATCATGATCAATACCATTCCATTTACAATAAGAAAAGAGTATTATTAATATAGATGCAGACACCACCACCACCACGTTTATCACCTATATCTTTTCTTACTTAGCCATATTTATCGATTTTAACAGCATTAATTATTGTCTATTACCAAACTGTTAACCACGTTTCAGATACTATTTATATAAAACCTTTTCTTCATTTTGACTATAAGTATACTGCAGACATTTCAATGTGCCATCTTACGACCAACATGTTTCTGAAGAATACCTGCAAGAATTTATAATAATCAGGATGATAACTGTTAGTAGTAGAATCATTATCAAAATACAATAAGGTACTAATAGGCAGATCGGATGCTGTAGGAGACACGTGATTCTGTAAATTGTTTAGATTTGGGCAGTGGCGTAGACAGGTTCGTACACCTGGGGGGATGACTCAGGGGCGGATCTAGCTTTTTGCTAAGGGGGGGGTGACCAAAATAATGACGATGCGGAGCATCGTCCACGAGCCGCGAAGCGGCGAGCCGATTTTTTTGGGGGTGTTTATTTGAACCCCGTAAGTGATGTTTTCCTGGCATCTATTAACACAATGGAGACCATAAAAAGCAGTGCATGATAACGTCTTTTTAAATCAAGTAACAGTTAAATACACAGTTATATCCAGAGTTATCATGTGTTTGGTTAAGTTACCAGATGAGTTGAATATCTTCTCACAATATTTGCACTTGAAAGGGTTTCTCTCCAGCGTGCGTTCTTTTTTTCTTTTTTTTTTCTTTCTTTTTTTTCCCTTTTTTTTTTGTTTGTTTTTTGGGCCGCCCAAGGGGGGGGGGTTTAAACCCCCTAAACCCCCCGTAGATCCGCGCCTGTTTAATCTCGTGGTTATCTTGTGGTTTCCAAACCACAAGATAACCACAAAATACTTTTAAGATTTTCTTTTTTTTACCGTCTGAATTGGCTTTCACCGTGTAAATGCGGCTAATAACAATAAACACAATTACAATAATGATGAGGATTATTATTATCATCATCATAATTATTATTATTATTAATATTATAATTGTTATCATTATTATTATTACTATTATTATCATCATTATGACTTATTAAGTAAGCAAATATCGTTCCCCAAAACCTGGGGGGGGGATGATTGTACATGCCATCCCCCCACCTTGTGAGGTGGGGGGGATGCATCCCCCTCATCCCCCCCGTTGTCTACGCCCCTGGATTTGGGTTGCAATCGCAAGAGGAAATGCGCTTTAGATGAGATTCATCCAATATTTCACGATAGTCATTAATCAGGATTGTTCCGTTGTCATTAGCAAAGCCATTATCTGATGCCATATTTGTTGCAATTATGGTAGTGTGTTCAAACTTCGGAGAAATTATGATTAAGTTATTATGATATCAATGATAATAGCATTAATAATAATAATAATAAAGGGGATACTAATTATTAAGAAGAAGAAGAACAACAATATCATTTTACATCTAGTCTGTATACTGTGGGCTTATTCTTCTTTAGGTTCCTGCACATTTCACAGTTTGTACTTTTGTCTGGGTTTCCTTTAAAGGTACTATGTCCCATTTGCAGGCCAAACAAATGAAAAGGTTAAATTACAATGGCATTTGAAAGATAATACTAATTTAGAACTCCCCTTAAAAAAAGGGGGCTTGAAAATGTCTTTAAAGGTAAAGACCAGTATTGGAAACGCCCCAATTTCAAAAAATGAAATGGAAGCTCTCATTACCAATCATGTAAAAGAATATGTTTTGACTAAGACATGATGATAAAAAATTTGCCGGGAAACCGCCTACTAATTCATATATTTGGTAAATTTGTTTCTCTCATGGACTTGTGAGAGATAAAGGGTAGTCCCATATACATCTTTCTGTGTATAGTGCTTGTAACTTTACGAAGAATGGGCCAAATTTCTTATCATTTTGATGATTCCAGAACCTTGCAGATGCTAGATGCTAGATGATCAACCTTTTCTGATCGATTCCACAACGTTTTTTTCACAATGCAATCGCATGGTCTTTAACTTTAAGTGGGATAATAACGACTATTAGTTGTCAAATCGACTTAGGAGCTATAGAGCCAATAAGTAATAGTCTTGATTTTCATACCATTGTACCGCATGGTCGTACGTTTTATGCTGCGCAAAGATTCAATCAGTTTAATTTTGGCCATTACAAGATTTTGGTTATTGATGTAGACAAATCCTTTACAGCTCAGTTTATGTATGTTATTACCCAAGAAGAAAAAAAGCCAGTCAGTCATTTAATAGTGTCTGACAGTGAAGTCTAGCAAGTAAACGGGTTTCCTTGCATAATTTGAATATTAGGACACTGCTATCGTTTAAATTTCACAGAAAGGACATACATGACATATTCATAATTCCTGCAAAGTTCTATAGAATTTGAGGTTGGCTGCAAAAGGGACATAGTATCTTTAAATGATATTAGTTGTCAAACAAATGTGATGATTACCTTGTCAATTAATATAATCATTTTTTTTTAATTATGAAACAATATGTCTTTTATGTATATTTTGTTATCTGTATTATTTCTGCTTGTGAAATGTGAAATCAATAAACTCAACTGAACTCAACAAAACTAGAACACGACTCCACTTGTACTTCTTGTACAGCAATATCCTCTTGGTTCACACGGCGTTCGTCGTCCAGACGGATAGCGACAAGGAAGACGGATCTCCGGATGGTATGGCATAAGATATCGGCGTCATTCATAGACAGTGTACCTTGAGGTGACAACGACTTCTCGCACTGTTGACGAAGCACCCATTGATCGAAATCAGGGAACTTTGAAGGAAAAAAGTAAACACAGTACATAATTCAAGGATGCTAGGACACTATTAACTTCCAACAAATATGTAAAACCAGTCGTTAAGTACCACAATTTGCGGCAAAAGATCAACAACAACAAATCTCACATTTCCAAGAAAAGCTACACCCCCCGAAAGAATGTATAAGGAATACAATTACTAATACCCTTTATTTTGAAATGTTGACAAGTTGACCAAAATTCGAATTTGCTGAGGGATTTTTTTTTGTCGTTAAGAAAAAGGAATGTCTCACACACCCCTAATTAAGAAAGGATCCATCATGAGACTGATGATGGGTGGAGATGGCGATGGCATGAGAGGATGAAAGAATGAGAGGATAATTATTCTTGAATTTACCTCAACAATCTGTAATGGTTCATCATCCGCGTTAAATGCTGTAATTAGAAACCGATCGATGTTTAGGACAGGGCAGATGGGCACTTCTAATACAGGAGATCGCCGTGCACGTGGTGTGTTGGACGGTTCAGGTTCCCACAGAAGATTGCCATAGTCGCTCCGGTTCCCCCCGAAATCTTTGTACGCCTCCATCACTCGTGCCTTCTGGTCTTCGGTGAAAAAAGTTATAATCGGTTGTTGGTTTAGGTACGTTAGTGTCCTGTTGGCTCGGAGAGCATCGATGAAACCACTTTCCTTGGCTGCGGCAATCTGGGCAGACTGTGCTTGGATTAAGACGATAGGTTCGCATGGTATAATGTTTGGTTGGCGGTAACATCCTCCATGCAGATAGTCTGCCAGTCGACTTTGGGTGAGCACGATGGTTATGGCGAAAACCAAGAGCTTACAAGGTTGTACTAACATCATGGTACGTAATACCTCGTTGAGTCAAGATGGAAACTTTTAACGAAAAAGAAAAACGAAAAAACAACATGTTCAATTCAATCATGTGATCATTTTATGAATTCGTCCTCATTATATGCAACCCGTTAAGATCGTTAGTGCCATCATTGTGTCGGAACATGACTTAAAAAAAAAAAATCAGATTCAGGAATGTTTCATGAGGCCTCAATCATAATTCTACTTAGCTTCTTCAATGATCCAGACCCCATCTGCTGTAGCTGTGACTGGGGATCAAAACCTTATAACATGAAGTTATGGTAACAAACAAGGCGCAACTGTTAATAAAAAGTCCGATATGTCCTTGTTTTACTGCAAAAAGTTGTGATTTTGATTCATGGGTTTTTGTTTTTAAGAAATCATGTTTTATAATGTGTTTTATGATATGGTGCAAGTCATTATATTATCACAGATGCCCTGGAGAGAAAAACATAGTGCTCAGAAGTAGCTTATGCTTTGTTTTAAAAATATTGGAAAAAGAGATGTAACAAAATGCTTACAAATTAAAATTCTAATAATTTCAAGTGGCAGATTATGAGGCTATTTGAGCTTAATATTTGACCTTCAATAATATTTTATGATACGTATTCATGGTGAATTATTAATTATTTTTTTAAAGAAAATTAAACAAATTTTACATAATTTTTGTTATTTTAAATACAATATCCTCTTCATGTCTTCTAATCGTTAGTATGCATAATATGGTTGGATTAATAGGATTATTCATTGAAAAACTCTGAAAATAGAACAGTGACAGAACAGAAAGAGAGAGAGAGAGAGAACAATAGAGAAAGGGAAAGAAATGAGAAAGAACTAGAACTGTATCAGAACGATTATGTATGCATTGACGCCCGTGCTTTTACGTGAACCGAGAAGCACGATTTTGAGGTAATGCAAAAATACTCAACAATATTTTGTTATAGAATAGGCTTGCGGGTGCACCATGTGAGAGAGGGAGGATTGAGGAGTCCTGAAAAGGACTCTCGGTAATCTTTCTTGAGGGTTTGTAGTCCTAAAAAGGACTGTTTGGTATAGTCTTGAGAAAGACTGTTGGTTATCTTTCTTAGCTTATAGTTCTAAGGAGAACTATAGCAATATAATATTTTGTTACTTGAAATGACTCAAATTTTAATCATAATCAAACGGACATCTGAAATTATTAGATGCTTACTATTTGTTTTATGTTGTTAAAAAATCGTAATATTCTCTAAAATTCCAATATTTCTACTACTACTACTACCACTTCTACTAGGAAGAAGAAGATGAAGAAGAAAGGGGAAAAGAAGAATAATTTCAGCGATATTAGTGATTATACTCTCAATAATTGAAGCATAAACATTACACACTCCGTGGCAAAGAAGGACGTAAGCGAGGAAAAAGGAAGGCAATGACAAGAGAGAATAATGGTCCAAGTTCAAATACAGTTTCTGTAGATTATTATACCCGGTACTGATGATCATTAATTATCTGCCATGTGATTGCATGCATGTATGCGAGTGTGATGCTACATACAAATGGTACCAGAGTGCCATCTTTTGTCATCAAATATTTTTCAAATAGCATTGTAGATCGAGACGATGAAAAAAAAAAAGAATAATAATACATGGTTGCTAGTCATGAGAATATTCGATTCTTTATCTCTCTGCTTAAGTAATCCGACAATAGAGTCAACCGAGCGGAATCAACTGGCAATGAATTTATCAAGAGTCCTGAAATATCAATTAGTGCATGGAATCGGGATAATGGCAGGGACACAAGCCCTGCGTGCATAACGGATGGGATGTTGGTGAATGAAGAACATGACATGAAGCGTGTCGTGACCGTCCATACTAATAATAACCATCCCGGGAGTTAAATGGCGTCTAAAATCCCCCCCCCCCCCCCCCCCTTGGCAGATTTAAAAAATCCGACTTCTGGAGGCCCTGCGTGTGGCCACCCAGACTGCACTTGCAAAATTTCAAGGAAAAAAAAGGTCGGAAAATGGGCAAAACTGAGTGGTCTGAAAATGAGGTCATAGCCGATACGTGTTATAATTAGGCGGAATTCGTATAATTCGTATAGTGACCCTTGTTCAAATGCGATTTACTAAAAATGTATATTGTTGGTCAAGAGTTATGAAATTGTGAAATCTGCATGCTCACTTATCTCGGTGCAATTATTTGTCGTAAAACTACACTATACGCTGTTGATGAACTTGTCAGAGAGAAGGAGAGAGAGAAGGAAAAAAGATAGAGATATACGTGAATGAGAAATGGGAGGGCGTGCAATTAAATGCAAAAGAGAAGAGGTGGAGGGATAGGGAATATATCAAGACGGGACGAAGGAAAAGGAAGATGTGACAGAGAGAGAGAGAGTTAATGACAGAAGGAAGGGCGAATAAGGTATGCTGAAATTATTATTAGGTGGGCCTTTTCGAGGGCGCGGGCAAGAGAGGGTCTAGGAGAGGGTGTCCCCCTCCCAATGCAGGGAGAATTTGGGCATTTTTGTTACTGAAAATCAAGTTTTTCTTTTTTCCTATATGCATGGATGCTACCGAACAGATACATTGCAGCTATGCAGACTGTGAGTGACTGAAACTAGAATATGTAACAAATTGTTACATATTCTAGTATATATTCTTAGGAATCTTTAATAGCCAAGGACATGTGCCAAAGCAATGTGTTTTGGCATGTAATTCATTATACCTGTGCATATAGTTAATGGCACATGTCCTTGGCTAAGATTCCTAAGAATATATATCATTATTATATATATATATATCATGCATGTAAGTAAAATTTAACTATACAGACAGCAATAAAGTATTCTCTATTCGAAACTCACTTAAATTTTGTCTAAGTTAAACAACATGAACATCAATTTCACAAACTCGATAATAGTTTTTTTTTAAATCATTACTACAAGTGTTAACAATGTTGTCATCAATGAAAATATCTCTTCCCAATTCTCATATTTCCGCTCATAGTCAAAATATCATATAATCCAACATACTATCCTCTTAATTCTCTTCTCAGTTTTTCTTCCATTTACTATTTTTTCTTTCCTATCAACGTTCTGTTATACAATATGTAATTGTCATAATAATATCTATAATGTTCTCTCAGTAACTGTGTTAAAGGTAAAGACCAGTATTGGTAACGCCCCAATTTCAAAAAATGAAATGGAAGCTCTCATTACCAATCATGTGAAAGAATATGTTTTGACTAATACATGATGATAAAAAATTTGCCGGGAAACCGCCTACTAATTCATATATTTGGTAAATTTGTTTCTCTCATGGTCCTGTGAGAGATATAGGGTAGTCCCATATACATCTTTCTGTGTATAGTGCTTGTAACTTTACGAAGAATGGGCCAAATTTCTTATCATTTTGATGATTCCAGAACCTTGCAGATGCTAGATGCTAGATAATCAACCTTTTCTGATCGATTCCACAACGTTTCTTTCACAATTCAATCGCATGACCATAACTGGTCTTTACCTTTAACCTATTATTGGCGTTCCCAACTCAAGCTATGCTTTTCGGGTTTTCGCCTCCTTCTGTTATCTGAATTATTTACTGTATACTCTATGTTGAAATCATTGTTACATATATAATTTATATATATATATATATTGTGTTTAAGACTGTACTGTTGAGAAGGAAATAAATGTTAATAAATACAAAATACAAAGACCATTTATATCTTGTTTACACATTACGATATGGGAATAATGAAGCTAACAGTTGTTCGAATACACATTTTATGATGAACAGGAATATACAAAAATAATATTGAATAATACAAGTTTCTTTCTTACCTTGAAAGGACGACAGAATAAATAAAGATGACGACTAGTGGGCGTGGCAAAACAAAGTGAGGAGCCACTTCTGGTATCCCAACTGGTGTAGTTAGATTTAGTTGTTAATTGGGTGAGGCCACTCTCGCAGGAGGGGGTACCTAATCAACTAACATGAGGGACTTCGGGGCTTGGAATACTCATGTCATTCGTGCATATAAGTAAAAGATACACACAATACTATTTTTTTTATAGAAATTTGCGTTCTGACAATAATTAGCCAGTTCGTAGTTGCAGTCTGAGCATGAGCAGATAAAGGTCATTGCAGACCAAATTGTGAAATACACGGAGAAAAAATACTGGATATATACGTGCTCATGAAAGCTATATGTTATCATTATTCATTTACACAAGCAGTGCATTCTCCAGTATGATACACAGGTGTAAGTATCCTTTGAAAAGGGGACACGAAGCGAAACGAAGGCTATTCAGGTAGCACCTCCATCGATCGCTGTAGGAGTGATTTTTTCCAAAATGTACAAAGTGGGACGCGTCACGTTTTGAAGATCTGTGGATATTCAGGGTCATGTGGGACATCTGCTGTGTGTAATTTTTTATAATTTGTACAGACTTGTATCAATCAGTATACAAATAGTGAATGGTCATGAGTGCAATGGTACGAGATTTTGCACGAGGTGAAAGATAAGAGACGCTGTATTCAACGAGGCGCAGCCGAGTTGAATGGAGCGTCTCATCTTTCACCGAATGCAAAATATTGTTCCATTGCACGAATAAATACCATTCACTATTTGTTTTATACAACACCTCGGACGTTAACGGGCTTAAAACGGTTTTCCTAGGCCTAAATCTCAGCGATTTTTTGTTTGTTTTCAATTGATGAAATTGCTGATAGTGAGCGCGCACTATACACCAGTTTACAGTTGTATCAGTGCGCATGCGCAGACAGTTGATCTCGGGTCACTGGCCCCGGAAGCGGGGTCAACGGCCCCGGAAGCGGGGCCAATAACGGTATTTATGGGTAAATTAAGATTGCGCCCATGCAAATGATGATGTGCGCGCACAACGCAGCGCGTAGGGCAGTGATATTATCAAAATTTGCATGGGCGCAATCCTAATTTACGCATAAATACATGACCTCTAGGTCATTGGCTTTGTTTAAAATGGCGCACACAACTGTAAACTGGTGTATTAACCAGGCAAACCACTCGCGTAACATGCGCTGCGCGTACCAACCTTTATGTTTATTGTTACGCGGAGTGCAATTTCGTTTGATCCTTTCGCACCATATTGCATTCTGACGTCACTTAGCTCACCATATACTTTGTACATCGTTAGTGACGTCAGAGTACAATGGTGCGAAAGGATCAAACAAAATTGCACTCCGCGTCAATGGTGCCGTTCAATGGTACTGTTAGCGCATGCCGTGTGATCAAGAATTGACCAATGAGGTTGCAAGAATCTTAGAAGGCGTTGTATAAACATGATTATTTACGTCTGGGGACCAACCTTAAAGCCACCATCCGAAAGGTTCATAACCTTGAACTGGTCTATTGTAGTACAAAAGGTAATAGCAAAAAATAAGTGAAATACTCCATCACCACACTCACGTGGGAAGGAAATAAATGTGAATTCATTTACCTGATAAATGACTTCGCATAGCTGAGTAATTCACGTTATCAAGGAAATGGCGGTGCCCTTGTCGAGCTGAGAAACTGTACATTATAATAAGTATATCTTGCTTCATATCTCTCTCCTTCACTTTGGTGGGGAATCTTGTAGATTAACGGTTGTAAACGTTGTAAATAGTACGCTATAAGTTCCTTTTTAATCACTTCTCATTTTTATTTTGTGTATACTTTTGTTAAGTCACTATGTAAATATTTCGCCTTAAAGGCACACTGTCCTACTTGTAGCTACTTGCTCCCTCTATATAGAAAACTTCCCAAATCGGTGCCTGTTGGTCCCCCAAGATCCTCTTTTTCTTATGTTAAATGAGAGCCGAGTTAATGAGACAGCCACCTGTCACAGTGACCTCGCTGGCTCGCTGGGTGGTCTAATCCCTTCTAGCTAAAGTAGTAAAGCCTGCCTTTAAACAAAAGACATACACCTCATTATGCGGCAAATAATTAGACTTTGAAACTTAAAACTTTGATACATGTATATCAAAATGGCTTTAGCCAAGCTTTGCTAATGACAAATGACCAATAAATTATTCACACTCGGTGCTTAGTATTTACTTCATTCTTGATAACACTCGTATATCTCTAATGTTCGTGCAATCATTTGTAATTGTGTGTTGTTCACGTCACAGAAGGGATTTTGTAAAAACAAATGTTTTGTAATGCATAATAAATCAAGGCAGATTTCCTTTCATAATACGGTTGAAAAGTAAAGTTTTTTTTTCCCAGTGCACTCTACTATTACTTCTTCTGTATTAAGTATATGTCTCCCTCTTATGTTGGAGAGAGAGAGAGAGAGAGAGGGAGGGAGGGAGAGAGAGAGAGAGAGGGAGTGAGGGAGAGAGAGAGAGAGAGAGAGAGCTGGACAAGAAAAATAGTCTGAGACTGAGTGAGAGGCAAAAGCGTTCGGGCTAAACAAAGGTTAATGTTGTGAAGAAGAGAGAGAGAGAGAGAGAGAAAGACACAGAGTAAAGGAAGAATACACAGTATGTTTACAATAACTGAAATATGAAAGGAAGAGTAAGGGAAGATGATGGTATAAGGTATTTAGATATTACATCCTTGTATCCTGCTCGATTATCATAATAGTGAGAAAAGTTTAATATACATCAAATATATATAAAGGTCATAAAGGTGGAATATTTTTGTTTTACCCCAACTACTGTGCCACTGAATCATCACAGTACGCAGCGGCGGCTAGGGTAGGGGGCAGCTCTCACAAATAAAAACAAACAAAGCAAATGCAATGAATTATCAATAATTTATTGCATTTTTCCCCGGTCCCGAACAGGAAAAAATTCCTCCGCACGATCATGCATTATGGTTCAAGGCATGGCCACAGAGGAATTTTTCCTGTTAGGGACCGGGGGGGGGGGGGGGGGGTGGATGCAATAAATAATTGATAATTTATTGCATTTTTTTTTATTTGTGGGGGCTGCATGCCCCTACCCTAGCCCCCGCTGCGTACAGTCGTGATTTAGTGGCAAAGCACTGGCCCCGTAACGATGTGCGATATTATAACATTGAAGGATGGATTATGCATGTTTAGCTGGCCCACGCCGCCTATAAAGGTACTGCATTTATCGCACAGAGTAAATTGCATGGCTTGAGCTCCGCGCGTGATACCGCGCGAGTTGGCCGTGCGCAGGCATGCATTTGATATGGGGGAGATGACGCGCGCCCATAGTACCATTTTTCCCTAGGGAAAAAAGGTACTATGTGTGACGTCAGCAATAAAAAAAAAAAAACTATTCCGATGTAGTCGGCAGGAAACGTCTTTTATAGTAAAACTATTCTTTTTCTTGTTGTGAACACTTCTAATGCAACAATCTTACGATAAGCGTATCAGGACAATTACCCCCTGGGCAATCACCCCCCGGAAAATTACCCCCCGGAAAACTACCCCCCACGGACAATTACCCCCTGGAAATTTACCCCCCGGAGAATTACCCCCCAAGGACAATTACCCCCCGGAAAATTACCCCCCGGAGAATTACCCCCGAGGACAATTACCCCCCAAGGACAATTACCCCCCGGAAAATTACCCCCCGGAGAATTACCCCCCGAGGACAACTACCCCCCGAGGACAATTACCCCCCGAGGACAACTACCCCCGAGGACAATTACCCCCGAGGACAACTACCCCCCGGAAAATTACCCCCCGGAGAATTACCCCCCGAGGACAATTACCCCCGAGGATTTTAATTTATTTATGACGGAATAGATTTGTTTCGTACAGGGGTTGTGTATAACCATATTTGCAATAATCATATTTGATTATATTTTATGTGAATGTATGAGAAAAAAATTGTTAAGGAATAGTTTCTAGTACTACAGTGCAAATAGGCGGGGAGCTCCCAAGACACGTCACGGAGTTGCATATTTGTGTTTGCACCTTCAACAAATCATTATTTTCTAATTTTTAATTGGTGAAACTTCTTCAAACTCCAGGCCATATGAAAGCTAGAAACATCCACTACCTCCATTCCATCCTTGTGAAGTTTGACTTATTATGCCACATGTACTGAATCAAGGTCAATTGCCAGAAGACGCATGTATCAAATAAAAGTACGGAATTTACATTTCTTAGAAATTTAACAATACATTGCGCGCAGACGAGTGCTCGTTACAGCCAGTCTCCCCCAAAATGGCACAACAAAGAAATTAGGATGTAAGATTTCATTATTTATGCATCCTCTGTAACTTTTCTAATCAGCTGATCGTATATTTGTCTTTGTATGTATAATGGGCCCTCATCCATGATCCATTCCAAAATTAAGGTTTTCTTCATGTTTATAGATGTAATGTAATGTATAAATATATATATATATATATATATATATATATATTTCTGTTGTCATGGTGAACTAAAATATGTTTTCTTGTACTGTAATTTATTTTGAAATAAAAATTGCAGTCAAGTTAAATATATGGTATGCACGGTACCATATTAAAAATAAGTATCCGCTCTCTGGTACATTCATCTCAATGATTTTGTAATTCCAGAGCAGCGTTTTTCAACTAGGGTGCCGCAAGAGAATGTTAGTTACATAACAACATTTCTTTGGAAAACGTTGATTTTGTGAGGAAAAAAATATCAGAAACGGTAAGAGTATTTATTTTCATGAGAAAAAAAAATGTAACAAAAAAAATAAAATGTCTTTCTTCCTCGCTCGCTGACAATATTTTGCGAATATATATCTTTTATTTCGAAATTAAATTGTTACCACACTCTCATTATATTTATAAACATGATAAATCAAGGCAACGAGAGGCCCGAATATCCTCATATTCGCGTATCAAGGTCATGACCGAATATATCACTTTATATTCGTGTACATTCGGCGGCGAGGTGCCCGGACACAGTATCTTAAATCTTTTCTAGTGTGTTGATTACAACATTATGTTTTACCATTTTGAAAAAATCTTGTCCTTTTTTTTCTTGCTCGTTCGATAAATCAAGAATCAAATGTGCCCATACGTGTGTACATAGCACTTGACGAGTGCCAGAGTGATGCAAAATAAATATTTTTCTTTTAAGAGGGCACTGTGTCTAACAAAAAGTTGAAATAACGCTGCTCAAGAGAAATGTATTTTTATGCATTTTGAGACGCGCTGAACAATTCCCTAAAACTACCAGGTGTTGCATACATTATAGTTAAAGGAAAATGTGTAGTAATGAGGATGATCACGCGTAAGTATTTGAACGAATGTGGGTTCATGCACGGGATTGTATGGGCTCGTAGCTTTCACAACATCTCTCAATGTGTCAGATCGTCTTTTGCTATTGAATCCTGATTGTCCTCAAGGGGGTGGGGGTAGTTGTCCTCGGGGGTACATTAGTTATCCTCGGGGCGGGTAATTGTCCTCGGGGGGTAATTTTCCAAGGGGGGTAGTTGTCCTCGGGGGGGGGGGGTAGTTTTCCGGGGGGTAATTGTCCTTCGGGGGTTCTCGGGGGTAGTTGTCCTCAGGGGGTAGTTGTACTCGGGGGTAATTGTCCTCGGGGGTAGTTTTCCGGGGGTAATTGTCCTCGGGGGGTAGTTGTCCTCGGGGGTAGTTTTCCTGGGGGTAATTGTCCTGGGGGGGAGTTGTCCTCGGGGGGTAATTCTCCGGGGGGTAATTTTCCGGGGGGTAATTGTCCTTGGGGGGTAATTGTCCTCGGGGGGTAATTCTCCGGGGGTAATTTTCCGGGGGGTAATTGTCCTTGGGGGGTAATTGTCCTCGGGGGGTAATTCTCCGGGGGGTAATTTTCCGGGGGGTAATTGTCCTTGGGGGGTAGTTTTCCGGGGGGTAATTTTCCGGGGGGTGATTGCCCAGGGGGTAATTGTCCTAGAACCTACGATAAGGTATATAAATCTAAATATATATACTATATTCATATATTATAAATTCCCGCCTACTTCACGATGTTGTGTAAATCGAAACTATAATACCTGGTTGGTGACATTTTTAAATGGTTGTGTGCCATTAATCTCTTGGTAATTATTGTGCACGTTGCTAATATATCTCTTAGCAGAAGGGGGATTTGACCCCGCCCCCCCCCCCACACTCAGTGTTATTTAGGGTACGCATATGCGTGTTCCAACCGACCCCCCCCCCCTTTTTCAGCAAAAGTCCGGTGTGTAAAGTCAATACGGCTCGATCTTTTTCTTTTGTATACGAGCCTTTTTCAGCACCCCCCCCCCCTTTTCAGCAAAAGTCCGGTGTGTAAAGTCAATACGGGTCGACCTTTTTCTTTTGTTACGAAAAGGACATTTTGGCAACACGCATGGGGTCCGTCCGTTCTCGGAGTGGGGGGGGGGGGGGCGGGGATTTGACCACCAACCTGTGGATTATGTTTTCATTATTTTCTCCTGTACCTCATTTAGAGAATGGGACGCGTCTGATAAAGAACACAATCCGCTTTGTTCACAAGCTTCAGGATGTTTAAGGATCTTTTCTGTCGTAACTCTCCATGTGCTTACCATTCAGGTGACCCGGTTGTGGTCCAATGATATTTGCACTGTGCTTTATTTACTCCAGTATAAACTAGAGTTAGGGTTAGGGCTGCAATGGGGTTTTAGGTCAGGTTAAGATAAGGCCTGGATTCGCTTAGTGTCGGAAATAGACACAGGGGCAATTGACTCCGCGTTGGAGCGTATCACCAACATCTACAAAATGACCCAATGAACTTTACTTCGTCGAGTACAAGGGCTGCATTGGGGTTTTAGGTAAGGTTTAAAAAGATAGTCGGTAATAGTATTAGGGATTCAATTAGTGTTGGACATAGATAGTAGAGGTGTTGTGGTCTAGTGGATACGTCACCGGACTGTCGATCACAAGGCCCGCGGTTCGATTCCTGTCGTGGCACTAATGTCCTTTGGCAAGACATTGATCTACATTTGCCACACTCAACCCAGGTGAGGTAAATGGGTACCTGGTAGGATTATTCCTTGAAATGCACTGTGCGCAGATAACGGCTACCGGAGCAAAAGCTAGTGTAATAATTTCCAAAGCTCTTAGGAAACATCTGACTCGGCACCACAAAACCAACAAAAAGTCGCAACCAGCGATTCTCCGTAATCAGCTAAAATGTCAATTTAGGTGAAAAAAATAGATTTTTGTTTTTTTGCATTTTCTGAAAGAGTGGTCTTTTCTGTACCTAGTATCAAAATTTGGAAGTCTAAAACATAGTAGAAGATGTGTTTTAAGCGGTTTTTCTAGACCAGTTTTTTTCGCACAGCCTTCGGTCTCTTCCAAAATTTGATCACTTTTCCCGAGCGAAATTATCGTAGTCCGGAAATGGTCGGTCGTTGCTAACGGGTCGTGCTACGCGGGCTGTGATTGGTCCGTTATAGCAATCAGTGCGGCGCGCCATTTTGTTTGTATCCGCTTTCACATCCGAGTTCCAGATTTGCGTTTGTCTTATATTCTCCGTTAACGACTTCGAGTAGCTTGATTGTACTCACATATCCAAAATTTGTTGATCAAGAGTAAGAACATTATTATATTTTATACATTTGAGAGTGACAAGTTGCGAAAAAGTCTACAACGTCGTTACAATGCCAGGTTTTGTACGTGAGCAGAGCCGTGGGATGGTACCGGGGTGCACCAACGCAGTCATAGTAAAAATACTTTGAACCTCCTGTGAGAAAGAAAACAGTATGGGAATTAAGTATAAAGCAAGTTCATAATGTGGTTACAAATAATTGCCCAGATGTATACAAAACAAGATAGGTGACAAGCAGTGTTATGTAAGGGGGAACAAAAAGACTCCGGGTCCACCATGAATAGGCATTGTCTAGTGCAGGTGTCTCGGCACTATGTTGCAGTTCACTTAATCTGTCCAATTACAACTCTATACATTTACAACATAATAACTTTTGAAAGACTAAGTCCACACATTGAAACCTCAGAAACATAATGAACAGACTATGTTTGACCATCAGGCCAAATTTCAGCCTAATCTGAAAATCTCTTCATAGTGGTTGCTATGGCCTTTTGATTCACCCTTCTATTGATTTCCCTGTGGTTTGCTTGCTCCGCATGCTTGAATAGCCCCAAACTTTAAAGCTCTCTTTCTCACAATTTAATACCAGTAACCTCCCTCACCAGCTCTTTTCATTCACTAAATTGAAAGGGTTAGGAAGCTTCAATTTGGACAAGTAATATACCATTTTAATGAGGAGAACTTCTTCTTTCATAATCAGATGAAATCAGGAAAATAATTTTTTGCAACTTTTTGGTGGTTTTGTGGTGCCGGGTCACATTTAGAGATGTTATTTCATAACGTATTATGCGCTATACAAGAACTGAATATGATTATTATTATACTAGGGCAATTGACGGGAGAGCAAGTGTCGTCAAACCAACTACATGACTGATGTTGTTTGCACACATCTTATTTGTATTACGTGATGGTAACTTCTCCTATTATTTTCCTTTCAAATCTGATTTTAATGATACATTAAACATGTTAAGCTGTAGGCAGGGGCGTCGCTAGACCTTTTTCAGTGGGGGGGGGGGGGGGGGGTGTAGAGGCCAACGATTACCGACTAAACTAGCCACCAATTACCGACAAAATTAAATGTCCCAATATCTACAAATTTAACCCTATAAACCCGGGGCCGAAGGCTAAATTGTTTTTCCTATACGGACTATCTATAGTAATTGCGTATGCGCAAATGATCATATTCCTCGACGACATAAATATAAGAATTATTTCGTCAACTTAGTCAACATCAAATCTATATATTTTAATGCAGGTGCGGAGGGGCAGTAGGGAGGGGCGGTAGTGAGCAAGTGAATCACTTAAAGAGCGCGCTCATTAGGGGGTGTCGGTGTTAGGCCTCCCGCACGAAGCGTGGAAGCTTAGACGTTTCCTTAAATTATTAGGAAAAGAAGACGATTTATTGTACCGATCTCGACTGTTAATCCTTGTCTGAATGAAGTCCCCCCCCCCCCTCCTGCGCGAAGCGCGAAAGCTTTGACGTTTCATTAAATTATTATAAAATGTAGACGATTTGCTGTACCGTTCTCGATGTTAATCCTTGTCTGAATTCAGTTTCCCCCCCTCCCGCGCAAAGCGCGGAAGCTTTGACGTTTCATTAAATAATTATGAGAAAAACTGAAGCAGACGATTCGGTGTTCTGTTCTCGACTCTTAATCCTTATCTGAATTCATTTCTGCCCCTCCCGCGCAAAGCGCGGAAATTTTGGCGTTTCATTTTTTTTTTTTCTCTTATCCTCAAGCGAGGTTTTTATTTCCATAATATAATACATTTGTACATTAATAGCTCAATAATTGAGTGAAACATAACATAGGTTAAAGATTAAAGTACGTTCAACAATTCTTCCAGCTTAGTATTATTTTCTTTGCTAACACATTCATATCTTAAAAATAATCTTAGCAACGACTTGAATTAAAAAAACAAAGTATGTGGGTAGTAAACAGAACCATTAACAATCTTCTTAACGTAACATTTATAAATTGCATATTGCGCATAATTTAAAATAATATTCAGAAGTGAATATTTCTTGTTTCCAATATCCTTTCCTACAACTATTATCTTCTGGTCTATTTGTATTTCTATTTGGAATAGATTAAATATCAAATTACATATTATTTTCCAAAACATAGTCACATCCTTGCAATATAACATAAAATGAAAAGTTGAGTCAACTTGTCCACAAGAGTTGCATAAATTATTATTAACAATTTGCCATTTATATAAGTTTTCTTTTGAGGCAATAAATTGTTTAACTTTATTATTACGAATTTGCTTTAATTTAAATAAAAATACATCCTTCCATACGAATTCATTATCCAAATCTAAAAAGAAATTCCAAAAGTAAATGATATTTGGTTCTTTTGACTTATTACGTAATAACAAACGATAGTAATCTTTAACTTTCATAAAAAAAACATTCACTTTATCCCCTGTTTCTATTTCTATCATATTCGAAATATCACATTCTTGTTCAAATTCATAACTTAATCTATCCAACCAACACTGTGGAAATGCTTTCTTTAATTTTGTATATTTAAAATCAAATAAGAGCTGTTGGGCTTTCACTTTTGTATTTAGTATTGTAGAATCGTTCCAAATACCATTTGTAATCAAATTATGAATTTTCAATAAACCGGCCTCTTGCCATTCTCGATAAAACAGTATTTTGTTTTGAAAGGTAATGTTACTATTTTTCCAAATAATTTCATTTGGAATATTTCTTACTTTAAACATATCAATGAATTTTAGTTCTGACCAAGTACAAAAAAGATCTACATAGAATTCTGGCAAATTATGTTTAGAGCATAGTAAATTCATATCCTTTATGTTACAATTGAAATGTAAACATAGTGGCAAACCCCCTATTTTGTCGGACCAGTATTTAAACATATTTTTCCAATAAGAGCCATTATCATTAAAAAAACGAGATATCCATGCCAAACGAAGTGAAGATATTTTACTAGCAATATCAATCATATTCAATCCACCATTTTCAATATCATTTATAATTACATTACGTTTAATTTTATCTTTTTTGGCGTTCCATAAGAAACGAAATAATAGTCTGTTCAATATCTGTGAAACATGTTTTGGTACTGGTACAACAGTTGCGGTATATACAATTTGTGACGCCGCTAACATTTTCAAAACAATTATTCTGCCATAAAAAGTAAGATCTCTCATTTTCCACATATTTAATACATTTCGAATTTTATCTATTTTTACATTCCAGTTTAAATCTTGTAACAATTTTTTATTTTCGCCTACATATACTCCTAGATATTTTACAGGTTGATCAGTATATATAATGGCATTATCATGAACAAAATTATCTACAGTATTCAGTTTCATAACTTCTGTCTTATTCCAGTTTATTTTCGGACCTGCATAGTCTCCAAAGTCGTTGATTTCATTCATAATATATTGTATATCATTAACAGATTCCACAAATAATGTTGTGTCATCTGCATATTGGGAAATTTTTAAACTATCAATACCTAAATCAACACTGAATATATTAATCCCTTTAATGTTTTTATTTTGTCTTATTTTGCATGCTAATATTTCCACTACTATGTTAAAAAGTAATGCCGATAATGGGCAACCCTGGCGAACTCCTCTTCCAATAAGTAACTTTTCTGAAATCCATCCATTATTCATTACACGACCGATGGCGTCAGTATAAAAGGTCTTTATCCAGGATATAAAAGATTCTTTAAAATTGAATTTACGTAGTACATGAAATAGGAAAAAATGAGATACATTGTCGAATGCTTTTTTAAAATCCAAAAAGAATATAATTCCCGAACTATTGGATGTCTTTAAATAGTCGATTACATCTTGTACTAATCGTATGTTTTCTGCTGCGGATCTTTTCTTCATAAAACCTCTTTGATCAGTTGAAATGATACTTGATAAAACATGTTGAAGTCTTTTAGACAGTACTCTTGCCGCAATTTTATAATCATTATTTAATAACGAAATTGGTCTCCAATTGTCTAAATAACCCCTATCCCCCTTCTTAAATAACAACGTAATAAGACCCTGCCTTTGAGAAGAAGATAATTTTTGTTTGTGATACCCCTCATTTAAGCTTGCAATAACCAAATCTTTAATTTCTAACCAAAAAACCTTGTAGAACTCAGCACTAAGACCATCGCTTCCAGGGGCTTTGTTATTCCCCATACATTGCAATGCGTCTTTACATTCCTTTTCACTTAGCAACCCTTCACACTTCGATGCCTCTTCATCGGTCAGAGTACTAATAATTAAATCTTTAAAATAGTTATCAACATGAACATTCGTGCATTCCTTAACATACACTTTTTCAAAATATTTATGAATTTCCTGTAAAACCTTTTCATCATCCTTAATAGTTTTTCCATTCACATATAAACTTTCTATTTCTTTTTTCTGCCCATTGCGCTTTTCCAACTGTAAAAAATATTTGCTTGCCTTCTCACCCTTTTCAATCCATTTTGACCGCGATCTGACAAACGCCCCTTTACATTTATGTGTATAATATTTATCTATGTTCTTCTGTGCTTCCTTCATCTTACTAATAACATCTTCATTTGGATCCCTATCTAACTGTTCACTCAAGGTATCATATTCCTTTTTAAGTTTATTAAAGGCATCTTTTTTAACATTATATTTTTGTTTACAGTATGACATCGTAAATTCTTTTATCTTAACTTTACATATTTCCCATTTGTCTTGTGGTGACAATTGTATGCATTCCAATTTAACTTGTTTAATCAAATTACGTACACCAGTCTGATACTTTGCATCAACTAAGATATTATTATTTATCTTCCAAAACCCTTTGCCTCTCTTAACAATTTTAAATTTCAATTTCAAAGAAATAGCATTATGGTCACACTTTAAAGCCGGACGGATATCCGAAGATTGAACTAAATGGCATACCTTCTTTGATATTAACCAATAATCTAACCTAGAAAATAAAGAGAGAGACACCTGCCTCCATGTAAATTGTCTCTTGTCTGGATATAAATGTCTCCAAATATCTACCAAATTGTGATCTTTTTTAAACTTCTTAAAATAAAACTTCGGAACATTAGCAGAAGAGATACCACGTGTATCCATTTCCTGACTTTGAACACAATTCCAGTCCCCTCCTGCTATCAAAATATCATTATCTTCTTTAACTGTATTCAACCAATTTAAAAGCATTTTATAAAATGGCTCTTTTTCCAATTTTTTTGTAGGAGCATAAACATTCAAAACAAAGTAACATATTCCATTGATGCTCAAACGAGCAGCTACAATTCTTCCGTCACTTTTATTAAAAGCACGTATTAAATCAATTTTCGGGTCTCTGTTAATTAAAATTGCAACACCCTTCGAATGATTGGTTCCGTTATTAAACAAACATGTACCAGTCCACTCATTACAAATATTCCTTTGTAGGTCGTGAGACCAAAACGTTTCTTGCAAAAAAACAATATCACATTTTTGGTGTTTAAGCCACAAAAATATTTTGTTCCTTTTTAGCTTTTCACGAAGACCTCTAGCGTTCAAAGATATGAAATGCAAAAATGGATTCATACTATTGAATTAAATATGTATATAGAGTCCGAGTTTTCATATTTTGATATGAAGTAACATGAATTTCTATTTTTTAGTTCATTAGAAAGTCCTGAAATTTTGGCGTTTCATTAAATTATTAGAAAGTAAACGATTCGTTGAACCGTGCTCGACTCCTAATCCTTGTCTGAATTCAGTTTCTCCCCCTTTAGACGTTTCATAAATTATGAGAAAAAGCAGACGATTCGGTGTACTGTTCTCGACTCTTAATCCTTATCTAAATTCAGTTCTCCCCCTCCCGCGCGAAGCGCGGAAGTTATGGCGTTTCATTAAATTATTAGAGAAAGTAGACGATTCGTTGAACAGTGCTCGACTCTTAATCCTTGTCTGAATTCAGTTTCTCCCCCTCCCGCGCGAAGCGCTGTAGCTTTGACGTATCATTAAATTATGAGAAAAAGCAGACGATTTGGTGTCGGCCTATTGTTCTCGACTCTTAATCCGTATCTGAATTCAGTTGTTCTCCCCGGAAGTTTTGACGTTACATTCAATTATTAGAGAAAGAAGACGATTCGTTATACCATTTTCGACTCTTAATAATCCCTAATTGTCTGAATTCAGTTTCCCCCTTTAGCGCGAAGCGCGGAAGCTTTGACGTTTCCTTAAATTATTAGAGAAAGCAGACGATTCGTTGTACCGTTTTCGACTCTTAATCCTTGTCTGAATTCAGTTCCCCCCTTCCAGCGCGAAAAGCTTAGACGTTTGATTTAATTATTATAGAGAGAAGACGATTCGTTGCACCGTTTTCGACTCTTATTAAGCTCTATTTATATGAATTTAGTTTCCCCCTCTTGCGCGAAGCGCGGAAGCTTTGACGTTTCCTTAAATTATGAGAGAAAGAAGACGATTCGTTGAACCGTTCTCGACTCTTCTAAATGAAGTTTTACCCTCCCCCTTTTCTCTTTTTTCCCGACGGCAGTGCAATTTTACCGACAATATCCTGACAGGTGGAGGCGTGTCGCACCCCCCCCACCCCCCCCCCCCCCCCTTTGGCGACGCCCCTGGCTGTAGGTAATAGAAACGGCGTCGAAATTTAAGTATGTGTGCCAACGACCTAAACAAGGGATCGAATGCAGTTAGCAAGGAACTGAGAATATTCAAAATTATGATTGTTTTCGTATAGTACATGTAAACAAAAAGTGGTGGATCTATATAGGATGGCGATACATATACGTGGTACGTTCTAGGGCAAACGCTATCTGGTTAAAATACACAAAAAGAGAGAAAAAATATTGCACTAAAATACTAAAAGTGTGCCCCTCCCGTATAGATTCTTGCACAAAAGACACCTGAAAATGTAAGCCTTCCAGTACTATATTGAGCACTGATAATGTAAACAAAATATTGTTGAGCTTTTGTTATAAAAAAAAAGCGATACATTTTTTAATTAAAAAAGGTTAACATTAATGGAACACGTGCATTGACGGCAGTAGCTCATCTGCCAATTTAAAATTGAATTTAAATAATTCTCTTTTCTTTTTCAATTGTTGAACATTTCATTTCGCTATTTCAATAAGCTGCCGATTATTACGAGAGTTAATTATCTTTTTCTTTCGTTAATGTAGAGAATATTGATTCATTTATAGATTTTGATTTAACAGATTTTACAATTTTGCTTGCGTTTTCCTGAGATGAATAGAGGTATTATTCTCCTTTTCCTTACTTATAAAAAGGTTCCCCATTTGTCATTACTTCCTTATAGGCTCTCGTAATCAACCTGTCGAAAATACTTCTACATTTCTTTCCCTTTCAGTATACCCCTTTTTATCAAAGCATTCATCATCCTACGATTGTTGCGAATACATTATATTTTACTTTTTTACTAAAAATATTGATTTAACTGTGTTATCTTTCAAAGCATTTTTCCACACCCAATGGACCCCTCTCTTAATTCCTTCTGTTTGATTAATAACTCCGTTTACCTGCTAAACGCTTCATGTATTAAATACATTCTTGTTGCTAAGTAACGCCATACTGACGAATCGTTTTGAAGATTACGTCATAATATAGACCATTCCACTTGTGGAGGAAGTGATATTGAGTGCAGAACAATAATTGCTTCTGTCTGCCTGTCTGTCTGTCGATCTGTCTCTCTGTCTGTATGTATGTCTGTCTGTATGTCTATCTTTCTCTCTCTCTCTCTCTCTCTCTTCAACACTCTTCCCCTCTAACGCTCTCGCTTACCATCTCTCACCTATGTATTTTGTTTCTCTGTAAGCCATCATACTTATCATAATTATTATAGAAACCAAAATGTAATTCCAACATTAGAGGGAGACATATAATTTACAGAAGAAGAGTGCAGTGGAAAACAAATTCTTTACTTTTCAACCGTATTATGAAAGGAAATCTCTCTTGATTTATTACAATATATATCTTTGGACAAAATCCCTTCTGTGACTCGTGCAACACACAATTCCAAATTATTGCACAAACAATAAAGATATACGAGTGTTATCACCTAAGAAGTAAATATTAAGCACCGAGTGTGAACGATCCCTACAATGATTTAATTGCCATTTGGCATAGGCAAAGCTTGCATACAGCCATCTTAATATACATGTTTTAAAGTTTCAAAGTCTAATCATTTCTGCATAATTATGTCTTTTTGTTTTGTTTATTAAGGCGAAATTTGTACAAAGAGACATAACAAAAGTATACACACAATGAAAATTAGAAGTGATTAAAAATTAATTTACATTGTGTACTTTGTACAACGTTTACAACCGTTAATCTAGAAGGTTCCCCACCAAAATGTATGAGAGAGATATACAGTAAAATATTCTTAGCATAATGTACAGTTACTCAGCACAACAATGGGCATCGCCATTTCCTTGATCAACGAAGAGAAATAATAGATACGAGCAGTACTGGAAAAGCCATATATTTGGTAGTTGGTATAATTTCATGAGTTAGTATACATTCTTGGTTGTTGTAGTTATCAAGCAAGGAAGTGGGCGTGCATATCGGGTAAAGGGCTTCTCTGCCATTTGTGCTGCGAACACAAATATAGGCCACTTATTATACCGTTGACACACGTTCATATACCACTTCATTATTTGTCCCACTGAATTTTGAGATGTCTGCAAACTTTTCACTGGCATCCTCCTGTTCAACGCCTTTCTTCTTTATCTCCAAGCGCTTTACTCGATGTAACTCTTGTACGACGTAACGTTTGGGAGCAAATGTCCTTTGGTAGAGGGGTGCCGCGATAAGAAGTAAGCAAACGACAATGTACAATCCAATAAAAGTCCAGATGGCACTTCTGTATGATCCAGTACGATCAATAGACTGGCCTAGTGAGAAAGAATGTTACAGAAAATATGAATGTCATCATCATCATCAGTGTTATGTATCTTTACTGTAGATTTCTTCTTATTATTATGATTATTATCATTATAACTATTATTATTATTATTATTATTATTATTATTATTACAATTATTACAATTACTATTGGTGCGGAACCCCACAGAATACCCCCCCCCCCCCACCCCCTATTTTGGGGGTATCTTTGGCTTACATGTAAGAATGAAATGAGTATTTCTAGCCCCACAGTCTCTCCTGTTAGTTTATTAAGTACTCCCTTCTGCGAGAGTGCCCTCATCCAACAACTAAATACCAGGGGGGGGGGGGGTGTTTCACAAAGTTAAACTTATCTCTAAGTTGGACTTAACAATTACGGAAAGTAGTTACCGTCTATGAAAATATTTTGTAAAAGTTATTTTTAAAAGACATAAAATGTTGATTCAAATCATTCATATTTTCTGTTATCAAGGAAATTTGATGTTTTTGGTGTGAAATTCATAAATAGTCTAAAATACTTATATTTTTAGTTTTTTAACATATTTTATTTTAAGGCTACTGATGGCTTTCCATAATGTTTAAGTCCAACTTAGAGTTAATTTCAAATTAGGACCTTTGTGAAACACCCCTCCCCAAGGAGTGGCTCCTCACTGTGTTAGCTTCAATATTCACATAGGCCTATCTAATGTAGCACTGTGTAAAAATGATATAATGATGGTCTTTATCTATATATATATATACACTGTTGGTCATGAAGGTGGAATAAATATTTTCACCCTACTTTATGGAATGATTTGACAATGATTTATTCCTCATAGATTTAGATAATAGTATACATTCTCAGATGTTATTGAATAATAATTTGTGGGTGTTTGTTCTGAGTGGCTACTAAAGCATGTGTGTGCTACTATGCTAATCAACTAGGAGACCTACGTCATTACTGACAGTAATGGGGATTAATGCCTCACAAAAGGGCACTAATATAGCACATCGACACGGTTTTGATCCTGGGGACTCACATTAATGAGGCCTTTTGTGAGGCATTAATCCCCATTACTGTCAGTTATGACTCAAGGACGTAGGTCCCCTAGTTGATAGGCATAGTAGCACACACATAATAGATCTAGATAATAGTATACATTCTCAGATGTTATTGAATAATAATTTGTGGGTGTTTGTTCTTCGTGGCTACTAAATCATGTGTGTGCTACTATGCTAATCAACTAGGAGACCTACGTCATTACTGACAGTAATGGGGATTAATGCCTCACAAAAGGGCACTAATATAGCACATCGACACGGTTTTGATCCTGGGGACTCACATTAATGAGGCCTTTTGTGAGGCATTAATCCCCATTCCTGTCAGTTATGACTCAAGGACGTAGGTCCCCTAGTTGATAGGCATAGTAGCACACACATGCTCTAGTAGCCGGGCAGAACAAACACATACATATTATTATGCAATAACATCTGAGAATGTATACTATTATCTAGATCTATTAGGAATAAATCATTGTCAAATCATTCCATAAATTAGGGTAAAAAAAATTATTCCACCTTTATGATCAACAGTGTGAATACGGGCGTATATCTTGGACAAAAATGTCGACGGAGGATTTATAGGAACACTCATTCAACCTACCGACTAATGAGCCACACGTTAGACCGACGCCATAGCAGAAAAGAATTACAGGCCAGGTCTGTTGAGAGCGTTCGGGACCAAAGAAAGTACTAGGAATAGAATAAGTCACCACTGAAGTTGTACTTATCATTACTCCACCGAGAACTATCAAAAGAAAAGAGAGTTATCATCGATTATGTTAGAAGAAAGTGCACGACAGATGGACACAAAAGCTATTTTAATTTTCTCTTTCGTTCAAAATATTTTCATGACATAGTGTATGCCCTGAAATAATTTGCTATTTGGACAGATGGAAACTTGGAAACTCGATCTACGTTCATATTATTTAGAATCCGTTCTGAAAGCTATAGTTTAATAGTTGTTCATCTTGAGGTTAGGAACCACTAGCTATATCATTAGCGAACGCCCCAATATTTTTAAGCCATCTTGGAATCACATTCTTAAGATTTCATTCTCACATTCTGGCGCGTAAAGTCCCTCGCCATCAGTAAAGCGCTTTCGCAAAGACGACGAAAGCAAAGACGACAGGAGAATTCTCTCAACCGACATCGTCCTGTACTATGCTCCCGTCTTCCTTTGTAACCTGTATAAATAGCGCTTTCGAAAACACGACGGAATGCAAAGACGAGGGTAACCGAGCGAAGCAATCAATCTGCGCATTCGCGAACCAGAATTTTCTCCGTCTTGTTGATTTTCACGACCGTTCTGGTCCATAATAGCCTTCGTTCCCTAAACACGACGGAAGAGCTGTATCGCCGTACAATAGGCAATTTTCGTAATGTAACCAAATTGAATGGACAGGTCTTTGTGAAGTGTCTCAACACAACTTATCTCATTCACCTCGGTTGGGTGAATTCTCCCGTCGTCTTTGCCTCCGTCTTCTTTGCGAAAGCGCCCTACTGTCTAACGGCGCACTACGTCATTAACGGACGCCTCGTGTGCAACGCGTGTTTAGACTCAAATAACATTGTATCTTGTTTGAATGTAAACCATGTATACCAAATCAATCCTCTGATGAGGCAAAGAGAGAGAGAAAAAAAGGGACTAAAATAACCTATGAAAGACTTGTACAAATAAGAATTCCTCACCAGCCGCTAGGCAGAACATAGGTGCGAGGTTTCTGATGACAAGAAAACAGCACATTACCACGCAGCTCACCACAGAGGCGATTATCATGACGTAATAGACCGGAAAGGGGAGCAATTCACCGACGAACGAGAGAGTGATTTTACCGACGGCGGTTGACGCTCCAATGACGGATAAGATACGTGCCCCATCCGTCTCCGTGAGCCCTACAGATACCATGTAGCTCACCTTGAAGAAGAAAAAAATATATTGGTGTGTAATATGGATATTTACTTCTGAAAGAACGTTGTTTTCTTTGGGAAGATTTCATGTATGGACATTATGTCATAACACCATAAGAACATTATGATATTGGCCAAAACTCCAAAAAGTTAAAAGAACAGTCTGATAATGGATATCTCTCGATCACTACTACGATATATCAAGATCTTATCTTTTTTTCCACCAAGAAGTATATTATACAGTAGGATTGCGGGTGCACCATGTGAGAGAGAGAGAGAGAGAGGATTGAGGAGTCCTGAAAAGGACTCTGACTCGGTAATCTTTCTTGGGGGTGTGTAGTTCTAAAAAGGACTGTTTGTTATCTTTCTTAGCATATAGTTCTAAGGAGAACTATAGCGCTTGGAGAGGATGAGTGGCTCGACGTTTCGAACAGAGATCCGTCGTCAGGAGTGGATAATAGCTGGCGTGCGTAAGCTTAAGTCACCGGGGTGAGGACGTCGGGGGAAAATAGGTGACCGTGTGGGCTTGAGTCATCGGGGAGTGGACATGGATGGGCGGCTCGTTCGTCTGTCTGTCCGTCTGGGCTGGAGTCTCCGGGTTGCGAGCCGCCCATCCAGGTCCACTCCCCGATGACTCAAGCCCACACGGTCACCTATTTTTCCCCGACGTCCTCACGCCTGTGGTGGCTTAAGCTCACGCACGCCAGCTATATTCTCCACTCCTGACGACGGATAGTCAATCTGGTTGAGAAACGTCGATCCACTCATCCTCTCCAAGCGCTATACGGTAGTTCTCCCTAGAACTATAAGCTAAGAAAGATACCAAACGACCTTTTTAGAACTACACACTCCCAAGAAAGATTACCGAGTAAGAGTCCTTTTCAGGACTCCTCAATCCTCTCTCTCTCTCTTTCTCTCTCACATGGTACACCCGCAAGCCTACTGTATATCTACATCACCATGCAAGCCGACACTTACAAGCAGCATCTAAAAAGTATATTATTCTTTTGGAGAAAAAAAAACCCGTCTCCTATTTTATAGCGCTAGACATGCTAGTAAAAAATTGTGTATATCTCACCATGTTAACGAAATAGAAGCAATCTGCAAGCCCATTAATGATAACAGCTACACTGATGAACGATAGCTCTGGATAAGTCATAGCTTGACGCAGCCGTTGCATCAGGGAGGTATCCTCTTCATACAACGAGTGCTGACTACTACTTGAAATAACAGACCTATCTTCAGGTTTTTCTCCATCCACGCTAACTTTCTCAGGACAATACTTTTCTATTGCTCCATGCTTTTCATTAGTACAATCGCCTGCCTTATTATGCGTGGATGAATCCTGATTTGGACAATCATCGTGTGTTTCTACCGAGGTTTGAATATCCTTCATTCTACAACCATCTCCTTCAGTCTGTTGGCCCTTTACAGAGGGCGCCATGCGAGGTGAGGATGGTACGAAGCTTGCAACGCAAGGGATGCCCAAGATGAAGTACAATGATCCAATAATCCGAAGGGTGGTTCTCCATCCGAATCGATCGATGAGTAATCTTAGAAATGGTGCAAAGGACAGCATACCTGGGAATATGATAACAATGCATATTTTCTTTTACTTGTTATTCTGTTTTGACTCCTGCCAACGAGAAAAAATTATAATTCAAAGTCTAATGCAAAGTTAAAGAGAAGGATGAGTTCTAGGAAATGTGAAGAATAATTTGTGAGCTTATTTATTCTTGTAACGATAGTACGGAAGATAATCTTATACAAGATAAACGTCCCCTGAAATTGATGGCTCTTCAAATATTTAAAATATGACAAGTTCATCTGTGCATTTATGACCAAAGCTCGGTTGTGTGCCATACTTTGATGCCACATGTTTGTGTCGTCTCATATATAATTCTGTGTAAAGAGGCTTATAGCAACACTGGGTCATTTAACAACAAAACAACTATGTGACGATTCCAAAACCTCATGGAATACAACAATACTTATGTGCTTCATGACCAGCAGCCTTTACCAATCGCTTCTACACAGTTTCTTTCACAATGCAATCACATGACCAGAACTCAACTTTATCTTTAAGTTCGTGCAACTTATTTGACTACTGACCTTTGACCTAAAGTTTATTTTGCATTCAATATTTTACTATCGATAAGCTTATTCAATAATCCATGTGCCAAACTTTCATTGAATTCAATTCTCTTTGAACAAATAAAATCGCTTGATTTGATTTTTCCCCTAACTATTTGCCACCCTTACAATACGCCACTTCGTAGATACAATCTGCGCATGGGGAGATCGATACACGCCATTAATATTTTGTTCAAAATAGTAAATCCACCGAGACGGATACTGGATAGGTGCCCCTGAAGGTTATGTAATCATTTTTCATTCATGCACCGACGGAACATTATATGAAACACAGGTGGAAGTTTTATTCTCAAGAGGGCAGGCAAAAAGGTATTTATGAAGCACATCCATAACTTCGGTAGTATTTATTCTAAAATACATAGAGTAATAGAGTCGAATAGAGTAGCGCTTAATACATCTCAGAAGTCTGTAAAAGCTTTACATATATACTATTTCCCCGGTCATTGGATTCAGTGCTTGCCCGCAAGCGAATTTTTTTTCCGTACTCGAGAGGGCAAATACCCCATGTGCGCATGCGCGTGGACTTGTGATTTCTCTGCTACTTCCCATACGAAATGTACATGTATTCGCATCTACTGTGCACGATTCGCGTTCTACGAGTAAACGATGGCATAGTAGTCTTCAAACACAGACTCTGATTTGCCAGTTTGACAAAACAATTACGCATATATCGTGCGTAGCAATAGTACTAGTATTCAAGTCTGAGTAGTTGTATGATTCAGACATTTTAGTGCTTACAGAAATGCATCCCAAATTGAATAGCATGGTATAGTAGTCTGCAAGCACAGACGCTAATCGGACAGTTTGACAACATAGTGTCTTGAGTAGTGCTTTATATTCAAATATGTGTAGTTTTATGATTCAGACCCTACTGGTGCGTGTATTGGAAAGGCATCTCAACTTGCAGAGCGGCATTGTAGTCTGCAAGCACAGACGCTAATCTGACAGTTTGACAAAATAGTGTTATTCAAGTCTGAGTAGTTTTATGATTCAGACCCTACTGGTGCGTGTATTGGAAATGCACCTCAACTTATAGAGTGGCATAGTAGTATGCAAGCACAGACTCTCCTTTGACAGTTTGACAGAATAATATAGGCCTATTGTGTATTGAGTAGTGCTTTTATTCAAGTTTTCGTAGTTTTCTGTGTTGTGCCACTGCTCTCTCACTCTCTCTCTCTCTCTCTCTCTTTCTCTCTCTCTAGCTCTCCCTCCAGTATGCTCGCACTCTCTGTATTACTTTTATTTATAATCATGGTCTGCTGAGAGCCAGAAGGATGTTAACTCTTAACACAACGAATGCCCTTCTGGCTCTGAACAAACGATAGTAGGCCTATATATGATAAACCCACACACCATAAGGTCATTTATTGGCCTTCTCAAAACCGTCATTCTGTAATAATATTTCTAACTTTGGTCTAATAACTCTTTTGTCAGTGCAATCAATGGTCGAATGAATAATAAAATTGTGATTTTTATCTAGTTTCCGTCCTTTGTATTGATTTATTATGTTAAAATTGATAACAACATTTAGTATAAGTTACAAGTATCTCTTTTATTAAAGCACAAGCACACACACACAGCCATACACGCCACACCACTTAATTTTAAATGTAGGCCTGAATTAAAAAGTTATTAATTAGCATACAATCGTACATGAGCTCTACCATCAAATGAGTGTTTTTGACAATGATCAAACATGAATCAACAGTGCAGTAAAATATAAACATAGGCAAGTTTTTTAATTCTTTTAAATTACCTGGTAAAACATATTCTTAAAAATGACTTAAATGGTCTTTAGGATTGCAGGACACAAGAACACCCTGAAGAAGAAAAAATTTCATAGTAGTGCTTATTTGGGGAAAAATACCCCTCGCCGCCGCCGCCGCCCCCCCCCCCCCCCCAAAAAAAAAAAATGTCCACAATTTTATTATTCATTCGACCATTGATTGCACTGACAAAAGAGTTATTAGACCAAAGTTAGAAATATTATTACAGAATGACGGTTTTGAGAAGGCCAATAAATGACCTTATGGTGTGTGGGTTTATCATATATAGGCCTACTATCGTTTGTTCAGAGCCAGAAGGGCATTCGTTGTGTTAAGAGTTAACATCCTTCTGGCTCTCAGCAGACCATGATTATAAATAAAAGTAATACAGAGAGTGCGAGCATACTGGAGGGAGAGCTAGAGAGAGAGAAAGAGAGAGAGAGAGAGAGAGAGTGAGAGAGCAGTGGCACAACACAGAAAACTACGAAAACTTGAATAAAAGCACTACTCAATACACAATAGGCCTATATTATTCTGTCAAACTGTCAAAGGAGAGTCTGTGCTTGCATACTACTATGCCACTCTATAAGTTGAGGTGCATTTCCAATACACGCACCAGTAGGGTCTGAATCATAAAACTACTCAGACTTGAATAACACTATTTTGTCAAACTGTCAGATTAGCGTCTGTGCTTGCAGACTACAATGCCGCTCTGCAAGTTGAGATGCCTTTCCAATACACGCACCAGTAGGGTCTGAATCATAAAACTACACATATTTGAATATAAAGCACTACTCAAGACACTATGTTGTCAAACTGTCCGATTAGCGTCTGTGCTTGCAGACTACTATACCATGCTATTCAATTTGGGATGCATTTCTGTAAGCACTAAAATGTCTGAATCATACAACTACTCAGACTTGAATACTAGTACTATTGCTACGCACGATATATGCGTAATTGTTTTGTCAAACTGGCAAATCAGAGTCTGTGTTTGAAGACTACTATGCCATCGTTTACTCGTAGAACGCGAATCGTGCACAGTAGATGCGAATACATGTACATTTCGTATGGGAAGTAGCAGAGAAATCACAAGTCCACGCGCATGCGCACATGGGGTATTTGCCCTCTCGAGTACGGAAAAAAAATTCGCTGCCCGCAAACACTGTGTGCACAATCTCCACTCCCTATGGAGCATTCCAGCCAGGCGTGACTTGACGCTCACAAACTGTTTGACCAACAATGACGGTCGCATCCTACCGGAGTACCGGGTACCCATTTTAATACCTGGGTGGTGAGTAGGACTTCTCGATGGTTGAAACATCAGTGGATTTTCCGGGTCATGTTAACCATGCGCTAATTACGAACAAGTCTATTTAATTCTTTCCTTTCCAATGATTAAAAACGGGGCGCCAGCATTTTTACGATTATAACTTATTTTCTTCTTAAGGAATCCTAAGTCTCCTAGGCTATTTATAGGTTACAGGGGCGGATCTAGCTTTTTGCTAAGGGGGGGGGGGTGACTCAATGACCAGCAACGTCCACGAGCCGCGAAGCTGTGAAGATAGCGACGAAGTCCGAGCCGCATAGCTGCGAGGCGATTTTTTTTTTGTTGTGGTGCTATTTTGCACCCCCGTAATGCCTGGATTACATTTGCCCCGGTCCTCGTTCGACAAATTAGTCTACCATTTTTCGTGTGATTTTGGGGTCATCGTAGGAGGCTACGGGCTACGATGTTTGTGTTTACATTATCTACGAGCATCGTGCCATTTCTTGTATTGGCCCCGGGGGCAGGCCGGGGCAAATCCGTGCAGAGGTTGTCGGAGATTGTACAAAAATCGTGTAATGTCGGTGCAGTAGCCGTGCAGTCTCCGGAGCCTCCACACGGAAATCGTACGGAGCCCGTTCAGCTTCCCTGAAGGGGTTGCGCGGAGAAGGCGCGGTGACCGTTATGCCGCCGTGCTGTTTTTGAGCGTTTTTTGCCTCCATTGTTCACCGAAAAAACGTGCGTTTGCTGCACGATCAGCATGAGCCTCCGCGCAATGCCCGTGCGGGGATTTTTCAGTGCCACCTACGCCATGTCTACGGGCTACGGGCTTACGATTTTTCAAATTTGTATAACTTCCCGCAAAACAAAATCGTAAAGGCTGCGGAGCCCGTGAATCCGTACGAAAATTTCTCGGCCGCCTCCTGCCTCCGCACGGATGCCGCACGGAAAAGGGGATACGGACATGATACGGGCCCCGTAGACTAATCGCAGGTCAAATGTAATCCAGGCATAAGTGATGTTTTTCTGGCATCTACTAACACAATGGAGACTATAACAAGTCTGGACACATGATGGCGTTTTTCTATGCACAACATATTTCCACTTGGCAGCCCAAGGAGGGGAGGGGAGTTAAACCCCTAACCCCCCCCCCCCCCGTAGATCCGCCCTGGGTTATTATAGTAAAGGTGTTTATACGTACCAATGCTAGTGCCACTGAGAGTGACTGCCAAGGCTCTTACACAGTTCTTTGATGGGAAGTAATGCACGACAAGACCCAGGGCGACAAGGGAAATAGCTCCAGACCCACATCCAAACATCAAGCTGTATGTGACGTAGACGAGAATCATGTTGGGTACGAAAGATGTCGCCACTACCCCTGCTGATGCGATGGCGAGAGACGTGACGGCAACGGGACGGTAGCCGAAACGGTCGATGATAACGTTCATGGGTGGGGCGAGGAGAAGATTGAGCCCTATGGGAATTGACCCTGCCCAACCTTGATTGAAATTGGAAGAAAAGGGAAAAGAACGACAATAGTAAGAGAGAAAGGAGTGGAGAATAGCTGGCGTGCGTGAGCTTAAGTCACCGGGTTGAGGACGTCGGGGAAAAATAGGTGACCGTGTGGGCTTGAGTCATCGGGGAGTGGACATAATTGGGCGGCTCGCAAGTTACTGCTGCTACTCGTAAAGAGACCCTTTCCGACAAACACCACGGTCAAATCACACCAGTTCTCAAAACATTGTTTGCCCATTAATAAACTTGTTTTAAAAATCCTATTGCTTTTATTTCCTAGTGTCCATGCCATTGCTCTGCTCACATTTTTTGGATAAATGATTACATTCCGGCCACATCGTTACGCTCTCGACACTACAGATTGCTTGGCGCCGCTAGCTCAGTCGGTAGAGCAGTGGTCTCGTTATCCGAAGACCCGGGCTCGAAACCAAATCAATGCGCTAGTGCCCTTTTGTAAGACATTAATCCTCATTACCAGGTCCCTCAGAGAGAACCTTAAGTCGTCGATCTTCTGGTTGCTTACTAACAAGCATTTATTGCTTTCTTAGCTGCCAGGTAAAATAACCGCCACTATCAATGATAGGAATAATATAATAATATAATAACACAATCAGCAGATTACCTGCGTTGGCAGATTTGCCAGCATTTCAAGATCAAAACGTCTGAAAATGGTATAATAATAATAATAATAGGCATTTGTATAGCGCCGTCTATCTACAGTGCTATTCCGAGGCGCACAAGAAAAATAGAAGAATGAGAAAGTTTGGACGACATCCTCCAACAGTAACCAAAACTGTCTGTATTGTCTGGGATATGCCAATCTATACTGTCAAAGAGCTAAAAGCCGACCGGTTGCCCTCGGAAGGCAATACGTCTGTGCAAGTCACATAGAAGCTGACTAAGTATAAAGCTCTTGAAATTGAAGAGAATAGGACGTGGGGTAGAAGGCTGATGAAACAATCCCAGTGGTAATATGAGCTCTGGTCTCATGAAGATAGGAATAGAGAAACTCAGTTACCGCATCGATCCCGGGCAACATATTGTTCTAAGCACCGTTCAAAAGATTGCCATCCTACAATTTTACAACGGTTGACCTATTGTATGTGCTTTTACTCAAACGATTTAACCTATATTTTCTGAAAATAGTACTTGTGAACTGTTAGCAGTAGCGCGTCTAGAAAATGCTCACTTATCTTGACCAATTTCACAACGAATAAACCATTCAATATCTAACGTTCAGTAAGAGACAAAACTGTTTGCTAACAAGCGGATAAACTGATCTCTTAAAAAGCGCTAGTTTTAAGTGTTTGACTACTATAATAATAATATTTAATTTGTTATACTATAACCTAAGCATGTATATGTTAGTATATGTGTTTGGATTTTTGTGTGGACAAAAACATGTTTTAGTAAACAAATGCTAACAAATGTTACAGTGAAGAGACAGCGCATATTTTACGCAAAGTATTGGCAATAAATAAACACATGCACCTGTATGCTAAGAAGGGTGGTTGAGACTGGTCAAGTTGCACCTTGCGAGTATAATAAAAGCCGGCCGGTCTGACCTGCCTTTCGGACAGGCCGGAGAGCAGGGCCATGATATCAAGCAGGAGGTTCTGGTAGGGCTAGTGTAATCTGTGGGTATCCCCAACTTTATATGCATATATTAATTAGTTGACATCACCTCTGTAATGTGTAAGGTCCTTGGCTTAATTAGACCCGCCTCTATAGTTGCATATAAGATATAGGTTAAATAATGATAATGATAATAATTAATAGTTTTAATAATAACTATAATAATGAAAATGATAATAATGATGATACTACTACTAATACTACTACTACTACTTCTACTACTACTACTAATAATAATACTACTACTAATAATAATACAATACTGTTAACTGCTACTACATACTAAACGAAGAAATAGAAGAATACAAGAAAAGAAGAATCACAAGAAGACCTTACCCGTGAATGTCGCAGAGCTCTCAAACTCAGCCTGAAACTCAACGAATAGAATCCCATATGAATACATAAGGCCAAATATGACGATAAACAGAATCCATGACATCATCACCACCATCCATCCCCAGTTTGATGCTAAACGAGCTTTCAACAACGCTGTGTAAGTTTCCATCCTCGTACATGCACCCATAATGTACGGTCGTGTATAGCTTGTGATTATACGGCCTAGTTCTTGCATGTCAACGTACATACAAAGCAGAGGCGGCGAAGTCGGGGGGCCGGGGGGGGGGGTGGGGTTGCACAGTGCCCCTCCCCTTCTATTTCAGGTACCCCTTAAGTGCTCCTGTTTACTTAGGATAGGTGCCCCATTTTTACTTCAGATACGTGCCCTTTCTTATTTATAATAGGTGCCCGTTCTTGTATTGCCTCTTACCGCCGGGGCACCTCTGATAAGTGCCTCCTCATCGATGATAATTGTCCTATTCAAATCTAAGAGTTGCCCATTTTACTTTAACAAGTTCCCTTTTTTTTGTAATAAGTACCCCTCACCCTTCTGATAAGTACTCATTTTCGTCCTTGATGAGTGCCACTTCTCACCTCTGATAAGTGCCCTTTTTATTTTGAAAAATTCCCCTTTTTTCCGTCTAATAAGTGCCCTTTTTCTTCTGATAAATAATGCCCCTTTTATTTATTAATAGGTACAAAGAATTGTCCCTTACCATCTCTAATCAGTTCCTCTTCACCTCTAATAATAGTTTTTTTTTTAAATCTGAAAGGCTCTTTTAATATTGTGACAATTACAAATGCCTCATTTCCTTTGTACGCCCAATTTTCATTCATATAAGTGCTCCTTTTCATCTCCGATGAGTGCCCTAAGTCAAATTTGAGGGTTGCCCCCTTTAACTATGTAATAATTGCCCCCTTTTTGACACGTGCCCCTTATAATTTTTAATCAGTGCCAATTTCAATCTGATAGTTGTACCCTTTCCGCCTTTGCAATAATTAAGTGCCCCTTTTCCGTTCTAGCGCCTTTTTCATCTTTGGTAAGTGCCCCTTAGTAGGTGCGAGAAGTGCCCCATTTTTACATCTGGTAATTCCCCTTTTTACTTTGACAGGTGCTCTTTTTCTTTTCTAATAAGTGTCTTTTCCCCTTTGGATATGTGCCCCCTTTTCCTTTCAACATTGAATTTGCTCCTAGTTAAAGCAACTAAGAGCAACCCTTTTCTTTAATTTTACCCAAAGCTCGCTCGCTAAGCTCGCTTACATTTAAAACTTGATATTATTCTGTTTCTTATTAAAGGTAATACAAAGTTTGGGGAAATTTTGAAAATTGGGTGGATAGTGATTCTTTACAATTTTGATATATTTGGATGCCCCTTTGGATGTATTAAAAGCACTGGAAAATTTAGCCCCTAAAACACTTCTACTGTCGAGAAAAATTGAATATAAACATTTACCGGTGCTCCCGGTAAATTCTGATAAATTTCAAATAGCGCCTATACGAACATCCAATGGTAGCTGCGACCATAAAAATCTCAGAATATGTAGTTGTGATATATAATTTCCAAACGGGAAAAGCTAATCGGTCGATTTTAGTCAAGAAACATCGTTTTATAGCTTAATTAATATCTTGACCTTGAGAGGGAGCTATACAACATAAAGAGTTATTATTTACAATTTCATAACTTTAGACTCGATTTCAACCGCGACAACGATAACTGAATATTGTAGGATCGCATATGCTTCCAGTATGTTCATTTGAACCAAATTCATGACCCCATACCAAAACTTTGTATTACCTTTAAAGATCTTGTCAATCTTTCACGGTTAGATTGTGCTTAAAACCCCATCAGGGTTGCTTTGCCCTCTTTAAACGATTTAATGTTACGCTCTGCGGTCCTGTGGGTGCCCCTTTCCCCAGAGAGTGCCCTTTTTTATTGGTGCCCCCCCCCCCATTTGAAAGACGCTCCGCCGCCCCTGCATGCATGTATGCACAGTAAATGTACATGCACATTACATCTCTCCCACTTAGCGGTTACGTTTGCAGCCTCCTATAGCTGCCGATTTATTTGTTTTATTTATTTATTCAGTAGTCTGTATTCTTTAATTACACAGGGTAGCCCCATTCAGCGCACAAGACATGTAAATATTGATTCTTATTCGGACCTTGGACATATCAAAATGTTTGGAGCTAAATGCCCCCCATCATGCTCTGTGCACACTAGATATTACATAATCCAGTATCTCTGTGCAGCCGGTATCGACTATGGGCGACACAGTTCTCAAACTGAATTATTTCACCCAAAACTTTCGCCCGGCAAAGATGTGATGTTCTTACATCTTGTAGACGCGGGGGTTAACATTGAACAATCAAAACAAGTCTTATATGGTTGGAAAGATAACATTAGAAGAGGCCTGGTGGTATGCCAAATTGTGACATGGTAATAAAGCTCTGTCTCCCGACCTTTTGATTTTAAACAGTAAATTGACTACTTTAAACAATAAAACACAAAAATAAATCATTATAAAATTGTAATTTGTTTGCTTTACTAGAAGACTTTTTTTGGGGGTCGTATTATAGATACTAGTTAAACTAGACAAAATATTTGGTACTTTTAGCAGAATGGAGATGTTTTTAACGTCATTCTCCATAGAACATTGTTTGCTAATTAATGAAACAAGCACTGTTCAGTGACCCAAACGTTTTGACATGAGTGTGTTTTGGAAGGTAACAAAGAGCATTCGTTGTTTGCAAAGTTTAGATACAATAAATTGTCATGGGTATATAGTGCATGTCTGATGATGCCTCCACCTAGCTGAATCACCCCCTTCCCGTCTTGTTCTCCCTTTCCTCCACCACATCTTCTCTTTCTACTCCATTTATTCCGATATTCACTCCTTATTCTTAATACTCACTCATATCTCCTACCCCATCTTCCTCCTCCCTTAGTGCTCTCAGTTGCCCTTCCTTCTGCCATTTACCCTTTCCCCCTCTCTCTCTCTCTCTCTCTCTCTCTCTGTTTCCCCTCTCCTTTTTCCTTCGTCCCCTCTCTTGTTCTATTCCCTCTCCCTCCACCTCTTCTCTTTTGCATTTAATTGCATGCCCTCCCTTTTCTCATTCACCTTCTTTTTCTACTCATCACTCCATTTTCTCTCTCTCTTTTTTTTCTTTCTCTCTCTCTCTCTCTCTCTCTCCCTCTCTGTATAAGAGAAGATAGAAAACTTGTTTCAACATTATGTTGTCAACCGATTTATTTTTTTTGTGTGTGTGTGTGTGTGTGTGTGTGTTGTCAGCCCTCCACCCCTACACCGCTCCCTCTATACGGGTTACTTTATATTTTTCTCCCACCGTCTCTCCTTCTCTCTGACTTACCCTAGCCTGTTACCGATGGAACAAGCTTTAACAACCGCGCATAGTGCAAGTTCATTTTACGACAAAATAAAAATGACAATTGCTCCGAGATAAGTGAGCAGATTTCCCATAAAAACAAACTGACAACAACTTGCTGGAAATCATCTTCAATAAAAACCACAACTCTCATTTGCAGATTGTGACCTTTGTTAAGCTCATGGTGTCGGGCCTCTTACCTTTATTTCCTTATCTTTCTATGCTCATTCCTCAGCCTCTCTACATTTGCTACCTAAATCGTTTAGCACATGTCATTTATTTGTAACCTTCATTATTCAGTGTAAGCTTTTTGGATTCTATGAAAAAATAAATAATTTAATTACAAGAACTCAAGCTTATCTTTAATATTAGTGTTAGTGATTAGACGCTATTAGATGCTAAATAAAGAAATTAGTATGATCTACCGGGATGTTCCTTAGATTATTATGTCCATACCATCAACTACCCCTATTAATTCAATTTGTGAAAACGAGAGAGGTTATGGGGACAATACTTACTGTTTATATTCATATGAAGTAAACTATTTTTGTTGTTGCAATGTTTGTTTTGTTTGGTTAAAATATGTTCCTATTGTGCTAACATGGGCTTATATTCCATACCATTTGCATGTCTAGATCATGACAACTTACCTGACCCATCATGCAAATGGAAGAGGGTATGGGAACATACAAGAAAATTAAGAAGAAATAGTGAATCAACATAAAGTACTGACCAAATAGACTTATCGAAAGTCAAAATCAAATATAAAATGAAGGAGTTAAATGGCTGCATTTCATCTGTTTTCTAAAATTCATCGAACACGATCAAAAATACTTCGAAGAAATCAACTAAAGGGCAATGTCAATGCCCCTCCCCCCTCCCCAATGTATTGCCTATACAAATAATGTTTAGATTAGGGAATAATCCTTGTATGCACGTTTCAATGAGTGATGGACAAGGCTAAATTATTGTCTTTTAATTGGAACTAGGCAACAGTAAAAATAATAAAAAAAAAAAAAAGTTTCATGATCAAAGTACAGTGTTTTGAAGAAAATTAGCATAAATATTCCATGTATGCCATCATAATAACTTTTTTCATTTTGGTCCCATGCTTTGGTTCGACCTCAACTTATTGCGCAATTTCACAATCAACTGCAGCCAGCATCAATATATCGTGAATCATGAAGCATCTGAAGATGAAGATTGACTCACTATACTAGAAGAGACTATCTGATCATATGCATCAAGATGAAGTTTTGTCAAGCCTTTACAGAAAAACACCGTTAGCTTTATGGACGTCCACTCCGAGTTATGGATGTGATTAACGTCCGTTTGCCTGTACGGGGAAACGAACATGAAGATACAACAAAATACTGATAGATGAAAGGATCTCTAAAATTAAACATGATATTTGTACCGCATTGTAGAAAAAGCAGGCGAATATTGCTTTAATATAACCCCTCCAAAAATTATTCAAAAGACGAAATGCAATAGTTTTCAATCAAAGTAACAATGGAGACTTTCGCCCAGCATAAGTGCTACAGTTCTGTCGATAACTTTCAGAAATTAATCATGGAAGGAATATTAATACTCAGATTAGGTAAAGATATTCAAAATAGCAAAAGTGGGGGCAATTGTTCAAATCGTGTTCGATGAATCGTTTCCACAAATAACTAATAGGTTGTCCTTTACAGGTAAATCCCATATCAGCATAAAATGCCACCTACCAGTTCTATCATCAATCAAGATGAAATATATTGAAGTTAGAATTGATGAGTTCTCAACAAAATCCAGATGTTTATAACACCAAACAATTCATTTTGATTACTATGTGCGAATGAAGTATTAATCCCTAGTACATTGTAGTCAATAACGAGAATTATTTGAAAGGTTTTGGCTTACCTATGAAATAAACTCAATTGGATTGGATATTATGTGTCTAGAATCAACAGATTTTGTGGATGTAGTGCCGTATTGTTGTTATTATAAAAGGCCTTAATGCGACCTGATCTAGGGGAGACAAAAAGACAAATAATAGTCAAGGTTGGTAGGTACATCTTGGTATTGATGTTTTTTGTCTGTATTACAAAATAATTCGAAATTAATGCCAAGTCAAATTGCATCCGATTTGTCATGTTTTTACACTGTTATTAGTATAAAAGGAGGCGGGTTTCCTTTGGATTTTAGTATGCTTTCCCTTCTCGACAAAATCTAAATAGATAGTTTTAAGTCATGTCTACTTAAAGTGGAAGCCCACGTTGTAATCACCATCACTTGGAGGCAAATATTGGGCAGGACCGGTTTAGTTTTCATGGTGATGCCTAGTATAGAACCAATTAATTTTTGCTACAACTTACTCATACTCGCAAGTTTTACCTAACTATATAATTTATCGAGTTCAACAATTTGATATTGTCGATATAAAACCATTTCGTCTCGTCGGTTGCAAAGAGAAATGGCTGGTAATCAGCGTCTCAAGAGGAAATCGATGATGATGATACTCTTGGTCCTTTCCTTGCTTTCTGGAAATACAGGTAACTATGAAATGTGTCATTTCAGGATTTGTTTTATTACATATGGCTTTCAGGGTGTTGTGAGTGAATCTTCATCTTTAATATATTTTCTTCTTCCGTGTTCCCTTTCCTATTTTTTTTTTTCTTTTTTTTTTTTTGGGGGGGGGGGGGCAATAGACAAACAATCAGTTAGATGAATGAAGTCAAATGATGACCTATGCCAATAACTAGAACCTATAAACCAAATAAGAAATATCAAGATAATAATGCATTTCGACATATTCCCATCACTGAAGTTAAAGTATCTAAAAAATTGGGGTAGAAGACCAAATTAGTAAAGAGTATCAAGGCACAGAAATTTTGCCATTTTCAATATTTGATTATAATAGGATTTTTACAGCCAAACAAGATACTTTTCAACCGAAACATTGATAGTTTGGTCGTCGTAAAACAAATTAATGGCACCTTTTAAGAAAGGATATATATTGTATTCAAGAGGCTTCGAACTATTTGTCCTTAATCACGGTGTTAGATAGCAACCAGGAATAAACCAGCAAACGTAGGAATAAATCAGAGCATAATACAGACAATAAAGACATGCTTGGACTGCATGTATTTCTTTTACTGACATGAACTTTGGGGGAATTATGTTTGAACAGGTATGTATTTGTATTATCTATTGATTATATTAGTATTAGTAGCTTTAATAGCTGTTAGCACTTGTACATGCCCTGTCCTCACGTGATAATTATTACAACATTGGACCAAAATATAGGTTATTTCCCTTTCAGCATCATTGTTATAGTTATCAACGTGTTATTCCAAAAATGCCATGAAATGCCACGAAATCTGATACATAACGAATCAATAAGTCTGATAGCCTTTTAAATTTATTTATTTATTTATTAAAACATCTTTTAACAGGATAACATTGATCAGCTCGCAGGCTGTTTTACATAATGGTCTTGCATAAGGATGGAAAATACAAATACAAACTGACAATAAGAGTAGTTACAAACAAAATAGCAGTTTTATACAAATGGTAAAAAACGAAAACAACACAAATGGGAAAAATAAGATGAGGGAAAAACGAAGAGAGGAGAAAAAAAAGATAAAATAATGTAATATGACATTTACATTATGACATTTTACATTAGAATTATATATACAAATGAAGTTAATTAACATTTTATGTCGAGATTAAGCCCAATGAATTGTGAATATGGTTTATATTGCATAATTATAAAGATAAATATCAAATTTAGGACGTAATGTAGGTATATGAAATTTCTAGGTAATTGAGTTAGCAATCATTTTAGTTATTGCATAAAATGTTGTAGTGGTGGGGAGAAACGGCAGTGAACAAATTTTATCGACTAAAGGAACTTTTTTTATATTGGTATTTAAAACTCTCTACTTAATTGGCAATTTGGATATCATTGGGAAGCTTATTCCAATTAACCGCTCCAGCATACTTAAAAGATTGTTTGAATTAGGTTACGTTGGGTTTTGGCAATACTACATTAAGAGAGTTTGCATTTCTTGTATTTAGGCCATGGCGGTCGAAATACATTTCTACTTCGTTTGATAAACGAGGTGGAGCAATGCCCCTTATACATTTAACATTAAGCATAGCCAGAAAATAATCACGGCGCTGATCAATAGTTTGCCAGGTAATGTTTGTTTATCTATGTGTTGCCGCTTGCAAGTTCATAGTCAAAGATACCAGTTACATAATCTAGCAGCTCTTTTCGGTAATCTCTGAAGGGGCAGCTTGTAGCTGGCTGGGCAATGTCCTCATACAGATATTGCATAGTCTATACAGGGTTGGATTACACACTTATAACGGGTGTTCAATAGTTCTGGGATCACGAATTTACTCAGCTTTCCTAGAGAATAGATTTTATAGGAAATAGATTTACATAAGTTTCTTAAATATACATTCCACTTCAAATTTTCACCTAAATATCTTATAAATTTTACCTGTTCGATTAGTTCATCTTTTATGTATATATTTAATACATCAAAGAATCTTCATTTTATTAACATTGTTTTGGTTTTACTTGTGTTAATGCGTTATCGATTTTGTTTATACCAATTATTAAGAGCATTAATATATTTTTGTAATTTGTAACACCATCTAGCTTACTATCTGCAACAATGACTACAACATCATCAGCAAACATGTTGCAGACGCCTTCAGTTATACATTCAGATATATCATTTATGAATATAAGAAACAAAATGGGGGCCAGGACACTGCCCTTTGGTACTCCGATAGAAAGCTCTCTTACATCAGATAATTTATACAGGTTCGATGTTGGTCATGGCTCATCCATTTCAGATTGTAAAAGTCACATTGTATTGTCTTAAATTGAAACTTGATATGATTACATAATTCATCATCACGAAATGCGAATTTATTTTTCAAAATTAGATATCAACCTATTCACAGATATATCTTTATTACACTGATGGCTTTGTCAGTAAATGCTGAGAGATTTAGATATTCGACTATTCTGTTAAAGTTGGGTCTTTGATCAAATGTTTTGTCCTTTATGAGTTATCATATACACTTATACCTTTGATAATCGCCCTTAATATGTTTTTGTGTTAATATGAACGACATCATTTCATTTGCTACTAACAAGAAGTATTTAGTAATGGATATACTCTTAAGATATATTAAAATACTTGTAATTTATGAGGCATTTGTTTTTACTCGTTCTTTGTTGGTACTTCTATACAGTTGAGCCGTCTTCTCCGCCCCCACGACAAGCCAAAGATAGAAACAGATCAGGATTCTACTCAATGGCAAAAGACAACAATGGAAGCCCTATGATTGACTACTGTCTTTCAGATCACGTGATGAAGACAATATATATGAAGGATAAACTGCATTGCGCCGCGGAATGCGAAAAGGAACCCGGATGCATGTCATTCAATTACAGAGATGGTAAATGTGAGCTGAACGCTGAAACAAAAGATGGAGCTAGTTCTAGCTCATTCTCCCAGCGGGATGGATGCTTATATTACGAGCCTCTCTGAAATTGAGGCAAATTCAAACTGAAAATACCATAATGAAACTAATAATCTAAATCAAATCCTCGATTTTCTCTTCGAATAATATCTTTATCAATATTTATGTTGATTGAATCTTGTGAAAAGGAAAGGTGAAGGTTTTATTGTTATATTTTGCCGGCATGCGGTATATAAATACCTGTAATGTGTTTTTATTTATGAACGTAATCTGTAAATGAAAAGAAACGTGAAAGATGAGCAGATAAGAATATGATTATACTACCATCACAGGTAATGATAAAATAAATAGATTCTCTAAAGTCGTAGTTTAACGCTGTAATTTAAGATATTTATGAAAAGGAACATAACTGGTTGTTGATACTAAATGTTATTTAAATTGTCAATTCTCGCTCTATTTTCACCGACCTTTTCTCAGTTCGGATAAAAAAGATATCTTATAAGGTTTGCAGTTATTCATATATTCAAATATTTTGTTACTAAAATGTACATATCTGAAAATTGCGTAATTATCAACAATTCAATAAAAATCACTTTCATTTGTAATTGATTATAGTGGAATATATTCCACATGAACTAGTCTTAGGTTGTGTTAAGTCCAACGAACGTAATTTGAATAAATTATTTTTCTTTTATGCCGACGGAGCATTGGCTCTTGTTACATACCTGTTTAGGTAAAGGAGAGGTTAAAGAGAGAAAAAAATACCTGTTTAAAGGAGCACGAGTGGGCAAATATATGCCAGGAGGCCAATGTTAAATATCAACTTCAATACTTTTAAATTTTGCGACCGCGTGAAAAGAGTAATCAACAAATTTCAGAAACCATATTTTGATGATATCCACCGGTGGTTTGTACCTGTTGTAGCATTTTGATGCAATTTGGTCATTACAATTTATCTCTAAAAAAATCATATAGAAGATAAGATTAGGTTGATGATATAACGTGAATCTTTTAACTTCTGTTGTCGATCTGTAAATATATATATATATATAAACACGTATACATTGATCGATATCATAATTTCTATTAATTTTTTCTGTTATTGATCATTTCAAAGAATCAACTGAAGGGATATTTCAATACCCTGTGGTATTGCCTATAGAAATCATGTTCGGATTATGCAATACGTACGTCTTTGTATTTTCACACTTTCTAAAATAGGTGAGGCATTCGGATGATTTTTGTTGAAATTCTTTGGGATTGTATTAATCATTACTTCAAATCATCAATTTCATGTACATGGTTTCCAATGTTATAACCAAGACGTCACTATATATCTTTTTGTTGTAATACGTGTATTTGATCCATCTATCAATCATATGGTATTAGGTAACTTTGCCTCTGATTCTAAAAAAAATCCTGGATTTAGCTCATGCTGCAATCATATTTATAAACCTTTAGGTCAGAAATGAATCTCATGCCTTTTACAAGCAATCGCATGTTTGATTATCAAGATATTTATGATTGGATTTTTGAAATTTCAAAAACTGTTTTCCCAACGTTTTGTTTTTGTTTAACAGTACAGTCTGTTGGGGAAAAATGAGTATGGTAAAAACCGGTCACTCAAAGATTTTTACTTTTTCGAAGCACTTCATGATCATTTAGAAACGCAATATTTTTAGGGCTTCAATATTACACCGTATCACAGATAGTACTAACACGTAGGGCCATTCATCTCAGATTTGTTAAAATGGAAACATTGTTAAACAATGCCTTTAATTCCTAGAACTTTATGAGACTTAGACCTACTCACTTTTTAAGATGGTGGTCTGTCTTATTTGAATGCATTTGTATATATCAATCAGGCCACTATGCACTGTGTAATCATTCATCTGGTAAGAAGTAGTTGGGATTATTTATTTCTTACCTAGATTATTATATATTGGAAACTGTGACTGAAATGACGCATACCTTTACGAATAGACAAGTTAATTATTTGAAAATTGTGTATGAAAAAATAGGGTCTACACAAAATAGATACTTCAATATCAAGTAAAAAAAAAACACGAACATTTCATCAAATAAATTTTTATTTCTGTGCGAGATTGACGAGTTTAAAACTCCTCACATATTCCTTCTCTGACTGTTATTGTAATTTAGATTTTTGTATCATTTCATCGCAATCATATAAATGTGATTTATTGCCTTAATGGAAAGAATTGCTTAGCTAAAGGATTTATTTTTTCTCAGTTGGCATAATTGCGTACAGCCTTGCTCTCACCACTTTCGTCCTGTGTGAATGTGATAAAGCTTGGGTTTAATTGGCATTCATTTCGGCTAGGCAAGGGGCTTAAGACCAATTCAAAGGAAATATTGCCAGTTAAGTGATATGACAGTATTGGGGATATAAATTCTTACTTTGGATTACATGCCTAAAGGACACTTTCATTTATTAACCGGAGAAGTCAATCAAAATATGAAAAGCATGACAATTGTTGTATAGAAGAAACGAAATCTGCTGGCATCGGCATGCCCCAAAAAGATAATGAAAAAAAAAAAATATATATTTTTTTTTTTAAAGCTAACATTTTCCTTCGTAATAGCAAAGTGAGGCACTATATTTTGAAGGAACCTGGAATATAATTTATATTAAAGATTATTTGGGTCCTCTCTCTATTTCGCCTTGGTGCACTTGATGGGGACAGGATGCGTATATTTTGACGCATAACAATTTTAAAGTCAAATTAAAAAAAGTAATTAAAAAAAATTCCTTTTTTTTTTCTCGAAGGATCGTTATTTATTGTGATTTTGCTGTATTTGCTGTTTGAAGAAAATAGAAAAAAATTACCCGCTTAAAACTGAACAATTGTGACATTTGTTTTCCTTTCATTTCTGTGAGCTGCTATTCCTATTTTTTAAATGTAATTGTGTATATACTTGTATATGTACATCTCTACATCGGGCGATTTAAAATTCAATCAGCCTTAACATACTCGAACTTGGTCATTGACGATATACTCCTTCAGTTTTTCTTGTTGAACCATACATGTGCTTATTCAACCTGCACCTACATTCATATACAGTCGACAACATCTTAAGAGGTTCTGGTTGATACTACAGGCAAAAGGTGACTCCAATAGTACTATTTGCTGAGAGGCGCAGCCCCGAATCAAATTGTACTATTGGAGTTACCGAGGCCCATATTTTCACACAAGTACCTCGAAAAGAAGAAAAGGTTTTTTGTTGTTGTATATCCTGCATCAAAAGTTTTTTTGTCAAATTTCGTTTTGAATGTATTTTTTATTAAAAAAAAAAAAAAAAAAAAAAAGTTTAACATTTTGCAGTTTCAATACAAATGTTGTTAGCCGTAAAATATACTTTTAGTTGCACTATTTACAGCTTGAAATAGTGTATTTATTCTTGATCACTTAAAGAGCTCTCAACCAAACCAAAAAACGATATATTTTTGATGCAGGATATAATAGGGTTTAGTCTCGCTATTCGAAGGAAATATATTCCTATTCACACTGGAGGATAATTATTTATTATTAATGCGTACAAACACATAATTTAAAGATATATTAAGATAAATAGAAAGAGAGAGAGAGAGAGAGGGGGAGCTGAAGAGAGAGCTGGACAAGAAAACATGTCTGAGACTGAGTGAGAGGCAAACATGTACGGGCTAAACAAAGATAAAGAGAGAGAGAGAGAGAGAGAGAGAGAAAGACACAAAGTAAAGGAAGAAATACTCGGTATGTTTACAATAACTGAAATATGAAAGGAAGAGTAAGGGAAGATGATGGTATGAGGTATTTAGATATTACAACCTTGTCCCCTGCTCGATTATCATATAAACAAAATATTGAGACAAGTTTAATATATCTTAGATATATATAAATAAATATATATATATATACATGGTTATATACAAGTATGAACATGAACAAGTTCTGCAATAGAGACTGGATGTTGGCTCAGTCAGTACAGCGTCCGCCTCACAACCGGGAGGTCGTGGGTTCGAACCCCGGCCGCGTCATACCAAAATACGTTAAAAGATGGAAGTTGTTGCTACCTTGTTTGGCGTTCATCAATAAGGGGTAGGGATAGAGCAACGTCGATCTGGCGCTGCTCAGTAGCTTCCGGGCTCACGATCAATTGGGCAAAAAGATTTTCCGTTTCGGTTTAATAAAATTTGGAGTGGACTATATTAGGCTATTATTATTATTATGTAAGATGAAAAAGAAACACTTATTTCCTTCCCCTTCTCCGTCTCTCTCTCTCTCTCTCTCTCTCTCTCTCTCTGTTTCTCTCCCTGCTCTATTGCTTAGCACTTGTTGTCTAGACAACTGCGTGCACATTAAGATGTATGTTCAAAGTAGTATCATTAAAACATGAGAAAGCCTTATGGGCGAAATATCATTAAACTTGTCCGACAGAGTTTTATTTATTCTCTCTCTTTTTCATGTTAGATATATATGAACATGTACAAGCATTGCATAAATTATCATGAGACTCTAAGATTTCAAAACTTAAGAAAGTAAAGCTTTGATCACATCTCACCACTCATTTTCTGCACCTGCGTGTCCAAAGCTAGTTTGTAAGCACATACTGACATTATTAGTATTAGCTTTCAGATGAATCGAGCTTCATCATTGTCATGTTTAAAATAATTTGTTAATGATTTAGTGACGTCGTTAACTATGGAGGCCATTTTCTCTTTCTTTTTCCCTTAGTTTTGGGGGGTTGCATTTTAGACTTACATATTGGCCTCGAATGGCGGAAATTGTATTTTGAATAATCGATACACATCACTATTCCTACATTATTATTTATTTGCTCTCTCATTAGTTTATGACCACCTACTTACCCTAATCATAGTAAAATTAATTACGGTTTCAACAATTTTACTATTAGCGTTGTTCATGCCATGGCTTATTGGATGATTAAACATGATATGTGTGTGTCGTGCACGATTCATTGCACTTCTGACGGCCACGGCGTTCATCCTTTCTCATCTCGTTTCTATTTGTTACCAATGCTGAGTAATAATGTTTTTATTTTGGCAGGTTTTCAGTTCAGTTACAAATTCTCTTGTTATTAAAGGTATGTTATGTCTTTTTTTCTCCCTTACAGGGGGGGGGGGGGTAGCTATAAATAAGACAACTGGATGCTATTAGTGAATAATAGTGGATTCAGTGGAAAGGATTAACAATCCAATACTTTGTGAGTTGTTCCATTGTTCGACTTACACTGTTTGCGTAAATATGTAATAGAATACATCCCAGGACATAATAAGGGTACAGTGACTCCCTCTATCGCTAGGTTGTATTTCTTTAGGGTGTATTTTCGGTATGTACAACTCCAAAGTTTTTTTTACTGGAAGCCATGAGAAATTCATCGAATATACAGCCATAAGCAAACAAAAACAAACTTTCGTTTGGAAAAATTTCCTGTTTACCTTCCTGCTAACCTTCCTTTAACTGCATAGCATTATTCGGTTTCAAACCATAGTGCACAACCATCACTGCACATTGAATTTTCTCTTTTTTTCTAGGTGTGACACATACATTTAAATTTTCATCTCAATCTTATCTTCAACATTTACAGAACATTCTTTCATATTATTAGTTACTATGATTCACAATTACTTATTTCCGTACATACGCTGTCGCTCATATAGTTGGTATATTTAACCTCAATTTATGAAATTATTTTGACAATGATTTATTCCATATAGATCTAGATAATAGTATATATTCTCAGATTTTATTGAATAATAATTTGCCAGTGTTTGTTTTGCGTGACTGCTAAAGCATGTGTATGCTACTATGCTTATCAACTAGGGGCATGGGCGTAGACACGGGGGGGGGGGCACGGGGGGGGGGGGGCACGTGCCCCCCCTAAAATTTCCAGGATCGGTTGAAATTTTGTAGGCCCCTTTTTTTTTACCTCGATCGATTACATGTATGTGCCCCCCCCCCAAATATCAAACTCTGGCGACGTGCCTGACTAGGGGACCTACGCCCTCAAGTCATAAATGACAGTAATGAGGATTAATGCCCCACAAAAGGGCACTAATATAGCACATCGACACGTTTTTGATCCTGGGGCCTCACAGTTGCGAGGGCATTGCTTTGCCACTGAACCATGACTGTACGCAGCGGGTGCTAGGGTAGGGGGCAGTTCCCACAAATTAAAAAAAACAAAGAAAATGCAATAATTTTCAATAATTCATTGAATCCCCCCCGGTCCCAAAATAAACAAATATTCTGTGTGCCCATGCCTTGAGCCATAAAGCATGATCGTACAGAAGATTTTTTTTATCTTGGGGACCGGGGTAAAATTCAATGAATTATTGACAATTTATTGCATTTTCTTCGTTGTTTTTTTATTTGCGAGTGAGCGAAGCAAGCGAGCACAAATTCGAAGGTGTGTGGGGCCTTAGTGCCTAACATTAAATCTTTTAAAGAGGAAAAACAACCCTGATGGGGGTTAAGCACAATTGAACCATGGAAGACTGACAAGATCTTTAATAAGAAACAAAATAATATCAACTTACAAATGTAAGCGAGCTTAGAGCTTAGCGAGCGAGCTTTGGGTGAAATTAAAGAAAAGGGTTGCTCTTAGTTGCTTTAAACTAGGAGCAAATTTTATTGTGAGAGGAAAAGGGTCACATATCAAAAGGGAAAAGGACACTTATTAGAAACGAAAAAGAGCACTTGTCAAAGTAAAAAGGGGACTCACCGGATATTAAAAAGGCACTAGAATGAAAAAGGGGCATTTAATTATTGCAAAGGAAAGGGGGCAATTATCAGATAGAAAATGGCACTAATTAGAAATTGTAATATACGTGTCAACATAAAAGGGGTACTTATCAGAGATAAAAAGGTGCACTTATTATATAGTTAAAAGGGGCAAATCTCAAACTTGACTAAGGGCAATCATCGGAGATGAAAAGGAGCACTTATACGAATGAAAAGAGGGCATACAAAGGAAATGAGGCACTTGTAATTGTCACAATATGAGGGACACCTCTCAGATTTGAAAAAAGGCTAGTATTATAAGAGGTGAAGAGGCACTTATTAGAGATGGTAAGGGGCACTTCTTATACCTAACAAGGGGCCACTAATCCGTGAGATGAAAAGGGGCACTTGAGAGAATGGAAGGTGGCACCTCTTACAAAGAAAAATGGGCACTTGTCAAGGGAAAGGGACAACCATGACAATTTAATAGAGGCGTCTTTACGAGGTCCCAGAAGGTGCATTAATGAGAAGGGGAAGGGGCTCTTATTAAAAAATAAAAGGGGCATTTTCGATCAGAAGGGAAAAGGGCACTTATTAGACGGAAAAGGGGGGAATTTGTCAAATAAAAAGAGGCACTTATCAGAGGTGAAAAGTGGGGCTCATCAAAGATGAAACGGGGAATTTATCAGAAGGGGAAGGGGTACTTATTACAAAATAAAAGGGCACTTGTTAAAGTAAAATGGGCATCTCTCACATTTGAATTGGACAATTATCATCGGTAAAGGGGGCACTTATCAGAGGTAGTAAGAGGCAATAAAAGAATGTGGAACGGGCACCTAATAGAAAAAAGAAAGGGCACTTATCTGAAGTAAAAGGGGTTAAGGGGTATCTGAAAAAGTTGGAGAGGGGGCACTGTGCCCCTGTGCCCCCCGGCTCCGCCACCTCTGCTTTGTATGTATGTATGGTGGTGTGACCAAAGTTCGCGCGTGACCTAAGTTCGCTATCTCAAAAAATCAGTAAGATTTCGAAAATCTGATATCAACAATGGAAAGAGGAACATAAAATTACCCAGAGATGAAATTTTCTTTGGAATTGGGTACGAAATTGTGAAAATATTGACAAAAGATCGGCAAATTTTGCAATCTTTTGCGTCCTTTCCGAAAAATTATCAACTTACCGATAAGGGTCTGAAGATCTTCAATTTGAGAGCAGATTTCCTCTAAATTGTAAGTAAAAAATATTACCAATTTATTGTTTGATATCTTGCCTTGCAACTTATGATATTACCTTATTTTTGATGGATCGCATTTTTTGATAAATCAACTGTAAACCCCCCGTGCGTGAAGTTAGGTCTCGTTGTTTTTATGACTTTTTTAGATGCAGCGCGCATGCACGATCGGGCATCGAAGTTTTAGATCGCGATATATCCGAAATCTTTAGACGATACATTTTCTAGTTAAACCAATCTGAGGTTAAAATCTTTGCCGTCCATTTGGTAATAATTGAAATAAATAAAGTTGTGTAGAATATGAAATATCATAGATCGAATATCACATTTTGTAATATGTTCTAAAATGTCCGCGAACTTTGGTCACCCCTTCATACGTTGACATGCACGCAAGTGCAAGAGCTAGGCTGTATTTGATTGATTGATTGGTATACATTTACCCAGGCGCGTCGGAAGCAGTTTGGGATTGGGGGGGGGGGGGGGCAAACATTCCAGGGGGCTCACCTTTCGATACCGATGATTTACAAATGTTGCTAAAATGACGTAATTTTCCGAGATTTTTCCTCACTTTTTGGTAAAATATACTTTTTAATGCGTTTGTTGGACAATGTCAAATTCCTAAATTTACAGTCAAGGAAGAAATATGCTTATTTAGAGGCTTGCATGTAAGGGCCCGCGGAGCGGCGGGGCTCGGAGGCCACGAGCTGCCCCCACTCTTTTTGAAAAAGTATATTAAAGAGAAATAGAAAGAAGGAGAGAAAGAAAAAAAGAATAGTGACCTGTCAGTGTCACAAAATAAGGAGGTATCAAAATATGTTCATCTGACCGTGATCGAATGCCTAAAATCCCTGAGTTTCCGGGGGCGCTGCCCTCTGGATTTCACCTTGAGCCTTAAAGCGAGCCCCTGGATGCTCATTCGACCGTCAATTAATGTATAAAACACTTGAGCTTCCAAGGGCTCCGCCCTCTGGACCCCACGCCGTCTAGTGTCCTGCCAGTGTCACAAATAAGATATTTTAAAAAAAATGCTCATTTGACCGTAATTAAACGCCTAAAACCATATCCGAGGGGTTCCGCCTCCTGGACCCCACGCCAACTAGTAAGCTGCCAGTGGCACCAATAAAGGTATCAAAATATGCTCATCTGACGGTAATTAAACGCCTAAAAATCCCTGAGCTTCCGGGGGCTCTGCCACCTCGACCCAACCAAGGGGCCTAAGACAGGCCCCTGGATGCTTATCTGACCGTTATAAAATGCCTCGAATCCCAGAGTTTCAGGGGGCTCCGCCTCCTGGACCCCACGCCAATTAGTGACCTGCCAGTGTCATGAATAAGGTATCAAAAATATGCTCATCTGACCATAATTATTTGCCAAAACCCCTGAGTTTCCGGGGGCTCCGCCCCTTGATCCCCGCCGGGGCTTTGCCCCCTTAACCCCACGCCAATTTATGCTACACTTTACCTGATTTTAAATACTTTAGCCTTCACCCACCCACTTTGAAAAACGTTCAAAGGGGCTTGCACGAAGAGTGGGGTGATGCGCATTTTTTTCTGCCCCTCCCCCCGCTCATTACGCCATTGCTTGTCACCATTACGTACAAATATTTGGCTCGTATAATTTCAAATTTGGGCCCCCCCCCCTAAGAAATCCAGGATCCGCGCCTGCCCTAGGGTACACCTCCAACTGGAGTAAGAGAAGATAAAAGTACTCCGTTGTACTCCGTCTTGTCATCTCTTCTCGTTATTATTTATCATTATTATTTTATTTGGCAAATCAAGCCACATAAATACAACAATATAACAAACCTGAATTGAGATTTTAAAAATCAATAGAAAGCATATGTAAATATTGCAATAGCAGAGCTGCCCGGGTATGAAAAAAGTTAACCAAATAACTGTGATCCGCAGACTTTTCTCCCCACACCCGACCAGATCCACCTGATATTGGTTGCAATAAAGCTTTAAAATGAAAAGAAAGATGAGGAGAAGGAAAATGAAGAGGAAGAAAAGAAGAAAAAAAAATCAATAAACATTGCATTACAATTTTTGTTAAAGTTGTGATTTCATGACAAGTATAGTTTCATATTGTTATTGCCAATCATTAACAGCATCATCACGTTCTCAAAAATAACAATAATGATATCATTATCATTATTATTATTATTATTAATACTGTATTATTATGATTATTATGATTATTATCATTTATGTCATTGAAATCAATATTTATATTAAAACATCAACAAAAATTAATTTCGAAAACACAATTTCAACATCAACCAGTCTCAAAGCTATTGCACGATCATAATATGTACAGATGAAGGTAAGCCCTATATCATTTTTATGAAAATATTAAAATTCAGGTCATACTAGTAATACAATTTTGGTATGGTTTGGAATGAGTAAAAATGGACTGTGTATGGTTTCAAGTACATATAATTATTGTTTCATATTATATAATGAGAGTTGGAACAGAATTTATACGGTATACATCTCAGGTGATTATTATGTGAAGACAATGAGTAATATTGATATTAATTGAAATTGCTAAAAAGTAGAGACTAAGAAAAGATACAAATATTACAACAACAAAAAATATGCTTATAAATTCGCTCGATATTAATATGCAGTTGATTAAAATACGATATATGAATGTCAACTTCATCAAAGCGGGACCATATCTGAATATACATTCAGCATATTTGCCATTATTATCAACATCATCTTCAATATCATTATTATTATTAATACCATTACTATTATTATTACAATCATTATTATTGCTACCAATATATAATATAACTGTTACAATCATTATTGTCTTATACAACATGAACTAATACGAAATCATATATACATATTTACAAGCCAGAGTTCAACAACTTAAGGGGAAGCACGAAGTGCCAATTTGAGTCAATAGTACATCGTTCTGAATATGACGAGGAAGTGTGTCCCACAATCCGGGAATTGGGTTAATGGCTGACGAACTCAGTCTTTCAGCTCGAGCGAACAAATGTTTGAACTTCAGGTCTGTACTATACCTTGGGTTCATATTTATGGCGCTGTTTAGACTATCGCAGGATACATACATTAACATTTAATAATGAATGTGATCAAAGTGTACTTCCGACGATGAAGAAAGCTACTGATCCATGGCAGCAGGGATGGTCGAGCACCCATTACGAAGAGTTTATTTATTGCGATATTGTGATTGACTAAGTCGAAAGCTTTTGAGAAATCAGTTACAACAGCTTTGCACGACCGTACATTATGAGCGCATGTACGAGGATGGAAACTTACACAGCCTTGTTGAAAGCTCGTCTAGCATTAACTCCGGGAAGCTCCAACCCCGGCGCGCCAGCGTCGGAGCTTCGGGCGCACTGTCGTGGTGGCTTCGACCAAAAAAAATGGGGCGACGTTATCGTTAAAATATGCAAAGGGAGTACTTACAATTTTTACATCATAGGGTGCACGAATCCTCAGGGCATAAGAATGATCACTTGAATTCATAATTTGAAGAAGTCTTCGATGGGAAAAAAAGGGTTATTCAGAGCCCTCCACAAACGATTCTTCGATGTAGCAGCGTCGATTCAAAATGGCGAAGAGACTGTACGCATGCGCGGCAGCGCCGCAGAAAGTATGAATATTCATGCTATCGAGTGCCGATCGCTCGAAATCGCTGAATATGCACGAGGTTGAGAAGGGCCGAGTCGTGCATATTCAGCGATTTCGAGCGATCGGCACTCGATAGCATGAATATTCATACTTTCTGCGGCGCTGCCGCGCATGCGTACAGTCTCTTCGCCATTTTGAATCGACGCTGCTACATCGAAGAATCGTTTGTGGAGGGCTCTGAATAACCCTTTTTTTCCCATCGAAGACTTCTTCAAATTATGAATTCAAGTGATCATTCTTATGCCCTGAGGATTCGTGCACCCTATGATGTAAAAATTGTAAGTACTCCCTTTGCATATTTTAACGATAACGTCGCCCCATTTTTTTTGGTCGAAGCCACCACGACAGTGCGCCCGAAGCTCCGACGCTGGCGCGCCGGGGTTGGAGCTTCCCGGAGTTAGTCTAGCATCAAACTGGGGATGGATGGTGGTGATGATGTCATGGATTCTGTTTATCGTAATGTTCGGCATTATGTATTCATATGGGATTCTATTCGTCGAGTTTCAGGCCGAGTTTGAGAGCTCTGCGACATTGACGGGTAAGGTCTTATTAAAATTCTTCTTTCATCTTGTTCTTCATTCTCTTCACCCTTTTCTTGTAGTATGCAGTAGTAAATAACAGTATTGTGTTATTAATATTATTATTATTATTATTATTATTATTATTATTATTATCATTATATAAACCTATATCTTTTTTGCAACTATAGAGTCGGGTCCAATTAAGCCATGGACCTTAGACACTACAGCGGTGATGTCAACTTAATAATATAGGCATTAAAATTGGGGCAAAAGGACCGCCATGGGGTACCCACATATTACACTAGCCCTTCCAGAACCCCATGCTTGATCTGAGGGCCCTGTTCTGCAAATTAAAGGCCTTTCCAACAGGTAAGTCTGCGGCCGGCTCTTATTACTCGGAAGGCGCTCTATTAAGACAAGCCTATTACATTATTTTACCGGCAATATATCAATCACCCTTTATGGCATAAGTGTTCATTTATTGCCAATACTTTGCGTAGGCGCTGTCCCTGCACTGTAACATTTTTAGCGTTTGTTTACTATCGTATCAGGACAGTTACCCCCTGGGCAATCGCCCCCCCGGAAAACTACCCCCAAGGACAATTACCCCCCAGAAAATTCCCCCCTGAAGAATTACCCCACGACGAAAATTACCCCCACGGACAATTACCCCTGGAAAATTACCCCCCCCCGGAGAATTACCCTCCGAGGACAACTACCCTACGAGGACAATTACCCCCGAGGACAATTACCCCCAAGGACAATTACCCCCCAGAAAATTACCCCCTGGAGAATGGCCCCACGAGGACAATTACCCCAAGGTCAATTACCCCCGGACAATTACCCTCCGAGGACAACTACCCCCGAGGAATTTGCAACACCGTGACGTATAATGCGAGCTTCTCTCCAAATTGCTATTTACAGCAAGGCGGCCGAATTTATATTATATCTTTTATTTCGAGATTACATTGTAACCACACTCATTACGTTTAAAAACATGATAAATATATAATAGCCTAACGTATGAGTGACAAATACATGCCTTTTTCATGAAATAATCCAATTTTCCTAATGCCCGTGCAAAGTGAATGGCTGTCAAGTTTGTTTTGAGAATGTCATTTTGCTATTTGTTTTCCGTGCATTTTCTTCTCGCGCGACTCGCGACTTTTGCGTTTCGCCATAGACATAACACGGTGTCCGGCAATACAGGTCGATTTTCAGCGCCGCGAAATAAGAATCATAACATGTGCAGGGACTAGATCTACGTGGGTACACTTTCCCATGACCATGTGCATGGCATTTTAATTTTAAGCGCCAACATGCTAAATAATCTGGTCAAGTTCACGCGATTTCTACATTTACACTTTTGCGTAGCGAATAATGATTCGAGTAGTGTAAAATCTAAACAGTTAAAAAGTTACTCGCTCAAAATCGCTCAAATTTGGTATCAATTTGAAGAAAAAAATCACATTTTCACTTACCCATCATTGATGCCATTTGCCTCATGATCATCTTGAACTTTCAACTTTGTTTGGGTGACATTTCCGAGCATCCGAATGCTTCCGAAGACGTTGCTTCCAAGACCTATGATATGCCGAAGATGACGTTCTGTGTGACGTCACAGGTCTACTAAATAAAATAATAAAATTCACTTTTTGGCTCAGATATATACTGTTTCGTATGTTTTTCAGCGTTTTAACCCTCTTGAAACCATTCTAAGGCGTTCCATGCGATACAATGTCAAAATGTTGGCTACAACATACATATCTGGGGCATTTTAGGTCATTACCTGGTATTTTACTACGAAAGTAATTGAGAGTGTTCCGTTAAAGCCCTAGTCGTGTGGTGCGCCACCTACCGGTGGTTCCGGGAACATTGCGTCAAGAAGTAGCGAGCAGACGAATTTTGATTAGACTCATACTACAGTCCTTTCATCATTTTGCGTGCGCGTTCTTGGCAGCCTTGCGTCATTTTCCTTTAGAACAAAAACTATCAAACGAGTAGGCAAAGAGTCCACGTTGTTTATTGTTATCCTTATTTTTGGGCATTCGTGAGTTATGCTTGCGGCTTAGTTTTTTGTTTTCCCTTCAATTCCATCGATGGGATCTGCCAATACTATCAAGCCACCAAGAAAGGATTGGGATGCAGAAAATGAGGAGAAGACTGTGAGGGGTGCAGCTGAGAAAATGAAAAATATTAGGGTAATTTCCATTTAGAATGCTAACTGTTATAGGCCTCGGTGTATTCAGTTTAGACCACTCGTTGTCACCCTGATATTCACTTTCAATTTCGCCGTACGTACGTCTGAACTAGAGTACGAGGTTGTATTTATTATAACCTCCCTAGACGAAAATCCAATTGAATCCCCATTGAATGTCCCCATTGAATCCAATTTGGAGTAAATGGAAAGTGAAACAATGGGTACCCATTGAAACCAATTGGCAATAGGTCCCCATTGAAACCAATGGGGACCAATTGCCAATTGGTTCCAATGGGGACCAATTGCCAATTGGTTTTAATGGGTACCCATTGTTTCACTTTCCATTTACTCCAAATTGGGGACCAATTGCCAATTGGTTCCAATGGGGACCAATTGCCAATTGGTTTCAATGGGTACCCATTGTTTCACTTTCCATTTACTCCAAATTGCCAATTGGTATTGAATTGGGATTCAATGGGGGCATTCAATGGGGATTCAATTGGTAAATCGATCCAGTTTGAAGAACCAGTGATAAATTATTGATACTTCATAATCGATATTGGCAACTGTCCACCAATTAGGTATATTCCAATCTCATTTGCATTAACTTCATCACAAAGATCATTTGAAGTGAATTCAAGAGTTTCATTTACAGTGACATTGGCTCGTACAAATATATATACTAAATATGTATATTGTTTCTTGGTTAGTAATCATATAATCAATATATAAATCAATATATCTATTGCTAAAACGTGAATGTAATTGTAACATGATCAGACAAAATAATCTATTGGTTAATAATTGCTGAAGGAATAAAGAAATCACAAAATTGATGTGCATTAATTGTCATAATTTGCTTAACAAATCATGATAAATTTATTTTTCTGTGACACGTGTAAAGTGATAATGAATATTCATGAGATGCCTAGATTTGTTGGTTTCAATGGGACCAATTGAAGTCCAAATTAAGGCCAATTGGTCCAATTGAAACCAATTGGGGACCCATTAAAGTCCAATGGGACCAATGGGCCAATCCGGACCAATTGAAACCAATTGGGGACCCATTAAAGTCTAATGGAGCCTAGGCCAATGGGGCCAATGGGGCCAATTTGTCCAACGGGGCCAATCCGGACCAATTGAAACCAATTGGGGACCCATTAAAGTCTAATGGGGCCTAGGCCAATGGGGCCAATGGGGCCAATTTGTCCAATGGGGCCAATCTGGACCAATTGAAAACATCTGAGGTCCCATTGAAACCTGTTAAAACCTATTGAGACCAATTGAAACCAATTGAAACCAATTGAAATTTCAATTGGTGTTCAATTGGTTTCAATTGGATTTTCGTCTTGGGCTCGTACAATAGATGAGTGGTTCAGTCTAGACTAACGTTAGATCTGATCAGGGAGGTGAAAGAAAAGGAGGCGAAACTCTTGTAATTTATACAAACGCATTCTTGAGTTCTAAAGCGTAACAATAGGATGTGTAACATTCCACTTGGCTTTGAGGTTCCATGCTCCGAACCGCGCTTCCACTGCGGCGACTTTCGGAAGCCAGGCACCCGTTTTACATTTATTACAAAATATTAAATTACCGGCAAAATTTCAGTGTAAATCAAAAAATTTATATGGGGATTTTATTGGGAATAGTGCATCAAACAAATTTTCAAATTTAGAACTCCGTCCTTCCTTTAATTTGTGTGCCAGAGTTGGTAAAAGAAAAATTACATCCTGTCAAAAACTCAATATTTTAGGATGATGCGCTAATTTGTGCATGCTTTAATGTCCCGTTATTTGATCCATGATTTACAATCTTCAATAACATTAAGTTTGCTAATGCGTGTTTTCGCGTGTTTTTTGTATTTTTCAAGTTTAAAAAAGGATGAAATTACACAAGTTTGTGTTCGCTTGTTCTACTCTTTACACATTCAACAATGGATGAGAAATCATTGAAAGGGACAGCGAACAGTTGCTGTGATACCATTTTCTGATGTAGGAATTCTAAATCCTGCAATTTCATGCGCTCTTTTATCTCACCACCTGGTCAACAGTTGCAGATTAGCGCATAATTTTTCGGCGGCTTTGAGCATGGGTCAAAGGAGAGCGGCTTGATTCCAGTCCTTCTCTATCACGTCCCTGATCTGATCTATATGTTATCAGTCTCAGTCAGTTGACAATTTATTTAAGGTCACAGACGACTCGTCGACCTCTGGCTCGAACTGATTGGGTTTGGTGTTACTGGTCAATTTTCAGCGCTTTTTGAGAACTTTGAGTGTGTGACCATATTTTCGACCCGTGACTCTGGCGTGGAGATACCCTAAAATAACATACCAAAAATCAACTAAATCTTTAACAGAAGAGAATATGTGGTGGATGAAAGAGAGAACAAGACGGGAAGGGGGGTTGAGCCTTATATGGTCTCATTCGCTTCAGCTAGGTGGAGACATCATGAGACATGCACTATATACCCATGACAATTTATTGTATCTAAACTTTGCAAACAACAAATGCTCGTTGTAACCTTCCAAAACACACTCATATCAATACCTTCGGGTCACTGAACAGTGCTTGTTTTATTAATTAGCAAACAATGTTCTATGGAGAATGACGTTAAAAACACGTCTTTTTTACATCCATCTCCATTGATACATGCATGTCCAAAGTCCGAATAAGAATCAATATTTACATGTTTTATATGAGCTTTACATGGTACTATTGTAAAGCAGATCTTGTGGCCCTGAATGGGGCTACCCTGTGTTTTTAAAGAATACTGAATAAAGAAATAAAATATATAAATTGGCAGCTGTAGGAGGCTACAAATTAAACGTAATCGCTAAGTGGGAGAGATGTAATGTACATGTACATTTACTGCGCATACATGCATGCAGGGGCGGCGGAGCGTCTTTCAAAGTGGGGGAGGGGCACTAAAAAAATGGCACTCTCTGGGGAAAGGGGCACCTACAAAGGGAAACCTCAAAGCGAAAATATACAATTTTTAGACATTGGTATATACCTCTACATTGTGATTACATATTGTCAGGGATGATTTCAAAGTTTCTTTCTCTCTTTACATGGTCCATGCTACTGCTTAAGCATTATACTTTGCAGTTGGGTGTGATGGTTAGAATATTGATTTGCGAAGCAAGCGAGCATAAATTTGAAGATTTGTGAGGCCGCAGAGCGTAACATTAAATCTTATAAAGAGGGAAAAACATCCCTGGTGGGGTTTTAAGCACAATCTAACCGTGAAAGACTGACAACATCTTTAATAAAAAACAAAATAATATCAAAGTTTAAATGTAAGCGAGCTTTTAGCGAGCGATCTTTGGGTGAAATCAAAGAAAAGGGTTGCTCTTCGTTGCTTTGAACTAAGAGCAAATTATATGTTGAAAGGAAAAGGGGGCACATATCCAAAGGAAAAAAGACACTTATTAGCAAAGAAAAAGAGCGCATGTCAAAGTAAAAAGGGGAATTACCAGAGGTAAAAATGGGGCACTTCTCGCACTTAATAAGGAGCACTCGCCAAAGATGAAAAAGACACTAAAACGGAAAAGGGGCACTTAATTATTGCAAAGGCGGAAAGGGTGCAATTTTCAGATTAAAAATGGCACTAATTAGAAATTAGAAGGGGCACGTGTCAAAAAAGGGGCACTTATCAGAGATAAAAGGGACACTTATTAAATAGTTAAAGAGGGCAAATCTTAAATTTGACTAAGGACACTCATCGGAGATGAAAAGGAGCACTTATATGAATTTCGTCATGAAAAATTGGCGATAAAATTGGCGACGTCGTGAATTTTATCGCAATTTTTTCGCGATTTAGTCTATTCGCGATGTCCCTTCTGGGCCACCATAGGCCACTCATTTGAGATGAAAAGGGGCACTTGAGAGAATGCAAAGGGGCACTTCTTACAAAGGAAAATAGGCATTTGTCAAGGAAAAGGGGCACTTATGATGTTTTAAAAGAGGTGTCAGAAGGGGCATTTATGAGAAAGGGAAGGGGCTCTTATTAAAAAAATAAAAGGGGCATTTTTTATCAGAAAGAAAAAGGGCACTTATTAGACGGGAAAGGGGGGAATTTGTCAAAATAAAAAGGGCACTTATTAGAGGTGAGAAGTGGCACTCATCAAAGATGAAAAGGAACACTTGTCAGAAGGGGAAGCTAGGAGTACTTATTACAAACAAAAGGGCACTTGTTAAAATAAAATTGGTACCTCTCAGATTTGATAGGACAATTATCATCGGTGAAGGGGGCACTTATGAGAGGTGGTAACAGGCAATATATGAACGGGCACTTATTAGAAATATAAAAGGGCACGTATCTGAAGTAAATGGGGGCACCTATCCTAAGTATAAAAGGGCACTTAAGGGGTACCTGAATGAGTGGGGGAGGGGCACTGTGCCCTCCCCATGCCCCCGGCTCCGCCGGCTCTGCTTTGTATGTACGTTGACATGCAAGAGCTAGGCCGTATCACAAGCTATACACGACCGTACATTATGGGCGCATGTACGAGGATGGAAACTTATTCATACTTGTTGAAAGCTCGTCTAGCATCAAACTGGGGATGGATGGTGGTGATGATGTCATGGATTCTGTTTATTGTCATATTCGGCATTATGTATTCATATGGGATTCTATTCGTCGAGTTTCAGGCTGAGTTTGAGAGCTCTGCGACATTGACGGGTAAGGTTTTCTTCTAATTCTTTTTTTCCTTTTATTCTTCTTTTTCTTCTTTTAGTATATAGTAGTAGTTAACAGTATTGTACTTTTATTACTAATATCATTATTATTATTATTATTATTATTATCATCATTATTATTATAATCATTTTTATTATTATTTTTTATTATTAATGTTATTATTATCATTATCATTATTTAACCTATATCTTATATGCAACTCTAGAGGCGGGTCTAATTAAGCCAAGGACCTTACACATTACAGAGGTGATCTCAACTAATTAATATATGCATATTAAGTTGGGGATACCCACAGATTACACTAGCCCTACCAGAACCTCCTGCTTGATCTCATGGCTCTGTTCTCCGGCCTGTCCAAAAGGCAGGTCAGGCCGGCTGGTTTTTATTATACTCGCAAGGTGCCACTTGACCAGTCTCGATCACCCTTCTTAGCATACAGGTGCATGTGTTCAATTATTGTCAATACTTCACGTAGAATATGCGCTGTCCCTATACTGTAACATTTGTTAACATTTGTTTACTAAAACATGTTTTTGTCCACACACAAATTCAAACACATACACTAACATTTACAATCTTAGGTAATAGTAGTCAAACACTTAAAACGCAGGTAAACTTATAGCGCTTATTGTTAAACAATCAGTTTACCCGCTTGTTAGCAAACAGTTTTGTCTCTTTACTGAACGTTAGATATTGAATGGTTTATCCGTTGTGAAATTGGTCAAGATAAGTGAGCATTTGTATACATGCTACTGCTAACAGTTCACAAGCACTATTTTAAGAATATATAGGCTAAATCGTTTAAATACATACAAATAGGTCAACCGTTGTAAAATTGTAGGATGGCAATCTTTTGAACGGTGCTTAGAACAATTCAATTCAATTCAGAACTTTATTTCAGACTCAGCTGCACAAGGCAGAGGCCCATAAAACATATGTTACATATAGATAGGGAAAAGAGCTGAGTATGAATATGATGAGTATAATCAGGCGCGGATCCACGGGCCGATTCTACCGCCCCCCCCCCCTAGCCTCCCAAACCTGTAAAAAAAAAATGGAATAGTAACGTAAATTTTACCTTTACAACCAAAAAAAAACGCCAGTGACACAAATGCGGCATCAAAATATTTGTGCTTCTCTGACCGTAATTAAATACCTAAAACCCCTGAGCTTCTTGGGTTCCGCCCCCTGAACCCCCCCCCCCCCCTTTCCCAAACCAATTTACGCTCGCTACCCTCTACCTGATCGTAAATACTTTAGCCCCCCTACTTTGATAAACGTTCCGCGGGGCCTGTGTATATAATATATACGCATACAACACTGATCTTGATGATGTCTTTAACGTGACATATCTTCTGCTCCCCTTGCAAACGAGAAAAAAAAACAAGGTCATTTAAAGGGATTAAGCGACAAATAATCATTGTGATTCAAATTGATGCGAATATTTGGTTGAATAAGCACTGCTATTCACCAGAATCTTCTTTGTAAAAACAATTTTAAAAATCTCAGCAATGCTTACTGAGTTGAGACGTTCCATTCAATTTAAAATACTCATTATAGAATACACTTCTCCTAATCTTGCAACACAGTGGCAGAATTGCATGGCTGAGATTTGTGTGCGGGTAAGCCTGAATCCAATGACCGGGGTAATAATATGATTGCAGGGCCCTAAGGGAGAACAGTATGAATACTGATGAGGCTACTCTGGGTAAACAAGACATATTGTTATTATTATTATTATTAAAGTCGTTTTTACAAAGAAGATTCTGGTGAAAAGCATTGCTTATTCAAAAAAAATACTTGCTAAATTTGAATCACAATTAGCATTTTGTCACATGATCCTTTTATTAAATAACCTTGTTTTCTTTTTTATTTGCAGGGGGAGAAGAAGCTATGCCATGTTAAGAAATCAGTTGTATTATGCGTATATATACATATGATAACAGAACAAAATGTTGATTATCAGAATGTCATTTTGGAATACCTCTATATAAATACCCGATCTTACTGTGCTGATACCACATTGTCTTTAACCCGTATCAGTATTAGTATGAGCCAATATAAAGTTATTATTCTTTATTTAGTTCAGTATAATGCTTTTCCTCAAAAATAGTTTCGTTATTTTGTTTAGGGTTGAGACGCTAAAAAAAAAAGAAATTAGTGGTCCTCCTCTCGGGCATCCCCCCCCCCCGCTTTAATATTCACCGGCCAAATGAGTCGGCGCAAAAATGTTCCCACAAAACTGGACCCCCCCCCAAAAAAAAATATATATATATATATTTGTGCTCTTATCCACCCCCCCCCCCCCCTCCTTCCCTCCCCTACCCCCCGCTCATTCGCCGTTCGCCGGCAGGCTGATTCGCCGCTAAATATTTTCTCATGATGCGGACCCCCCCCCCCTCTTGCCGCCGGCTGGATCCGCCCCTGACAGCAGTAATAGTAAAACTTGCTCCCCCCCCCCGTCCTCTTTCTCTCTAACTATTGTTGTTCCTTTCCCTTTTCTTCCCATTTCAATCAAGGTTGGGCAGGGTCAATTCCCATAGGGCTCACTGTTCTCCTCGCCCCGCCCATGAACGTTATCATCGACCGTTTTGGCTACCGTCCCGTTGCCGTCATGTCTCTCGTCATCGCATCAGCAGGGGTAGTGGCGACGTCTTTTGTACCCAACATGCTTCTGGTCTACGTCACATACAGCTTGATGTTTGGATGTGGGTCTGGAGGTATTTTCCTTGTCGTCTTGGGTCTTGTCGTACATTACTTTCCATCAAAGAACTGTGTAAGAGCCTTGGCAGTCACTCTCAGTGGCACTAGCATTGGTACGTATAAACACCTTTATTATATTAATAACCTATATAGCCCAGGAGAATTAGGATTTCTTAAGAAGACAGCAATTTCTAATCGTCAAAATGCTGGCGCCCCGTTTTGAATTGTCGGAAAGGGAAGAATTAAATAGACTAGTTCGCAATTTAGTAGCGCATGGTTAAAATGACCCGTAATATCCACTAATGTTTGAAACATTGAGAAGTCCTACTGTATGTATTTTAGAATAACTACTACCAAAGTTATGGATGTGCTTCATAAATACCATTTTGCCTGCCCTCTTGAGAATAATACTGATTACATAACCTTCATGGGGGCACCTATCCAGTAATCGTCTCGGTGGATTTACTATTCGGAACAACATATTAATATCGATCTCCCCGTGCGCAGATTGTATCTACGAAGTGGCGTATTGTAAGGGTGGCAAGTAGTTAGGAAGAATCAAATCGAGCCAATTTAATTGTTTAAAGAGAATTGAATTCAATGAAAGTTGGGCACAAGGATTATTGATTAGGCTTATCGATACTAAAATATTAAATGCAGAATAACCTTTAGGTCAAAAGTCAGTAGTCAAATAAGTTGCACGAACTTAAAGATAAAGTTGAGTTCTGGTCATGTGATTGCATTGTGAAAGAAACTATGTAGAAGCGATTGGTAAAGGTTGCTGGTCATGTAGCACATAAGTATTGTTGTATTCTATGAGGTTTTGGAATCGTCACATAGTTTTCCTTTTGTTAAATGGCCCAGTGTTGCTATAAGCCACTTTACACAGAATTATATATGAGACGACACAAACATGTGGCATGAAAGTATGGTACACAACCGAGCTCTTGCTGATAGATGCACAGATGAACTTATTATATTTTAAATATTTGAAGAGCCATCGTTTTCAGGGGACGTGTATCTTTTATAAGATAATCTTCCGTACTATCGTTACAAGAATGAACAAGCTCACAAATTATTCTTCACATTTCCTAGAACTCAACCTTCTCTTTAAGTTTGCATTAGACTTTGGATTATAATTTTTCTCGTTGGCAGGAGTCAAAACAGAATAACAAGTAAAAGAAAATATGCATTAATTGTTCTCATATTCCCAGGTATGCTGTCCTTTCCATTTCTAAGATTACTCATCGATCGATTCGGCTGGAGAACCACCCTTCGGATTATTGGCTCATTGTATTTCATCTTGGGCATCCCTTGCGTTGCAAGCTTCGTACCATCCTCACCTGATATGGCGCCCTCTGTAAAGGGCCAACAGACTGATAGAGATAGTCTTAGAATAAAGGATATTCAAACCTCGGTAGAAACACATGATGATTGTCCAAATCAGGATTTATCCACGCATAATAAGGCAGGCGAGTGTACTGATGAAAAGCATGGAGTAATAGAAAAGTATTGTCCTGAGAAAGTTAGCGTGGATGGAGAAAAACCTGAAGATAGGCCTGTTATTTCAAGTAGTAGTCAGCACTCGTTGTATGAAGAGGATACCTCCCTGATGCAACGGCTGCGTCAAGCTATGACTTATCCAGAGCTATCGTTCATCAGTGTAGCTGTTATCATTAATGGGCTTGCAGATTGCTTCTATTACGTTAACATGGTGAGACATACATGTACACAAATACATACTAGCATGTCTAGCGCTATAAAATAGGAGACGGATTTTTTTTCATAAGAATATTATTCTTCTTGATGGAAAAAAAGATAAGATCTTGATAATATATCGTAGTAGTGGTCGAGAGATATCCATTATCAGACTATTCTTTTAACTTTTTGGTAGAGTTTTGCCCAATATAATTATGTTCTTATGGGCTTAGACATAATGTCCTTACATGAAATCTTCCCTAAGAAAACAACGCTCTTTCAGAAATAAATATCCATATCAGACAGCAGTATAATTTGTTCTTTTTCAAGGTGAGCTACATGGTATCTGTAGGCTTCACGGAGACGGATGGGGCACGTATCTTATCCGTCATTGGAGCGTCAACCGCCGTCGGTAAAATCACTCTCTCGGTCGTCGGTGAATTGCTCCCCTTTCCGGTCTATTACGTCATGCTTATCGCCTCTGCGGTGAGCTGCGTGGTAATGTGCTGTTTTCTTGTCATCAGAAACCTCGCACCTATGTTCTGCCTAGCGGCTGGTGAGTAATTCTTATTTGTACAAGTCTTTCATAGGTTACTTTAGTCCCCTTTTTCTCTCTCTCTTTACCTCATCAGAGGATTGATTTAGTATACATGGTTTACATTCTAAGATGCAATGTTATTTGTGCGCCGTTAGACAGTGATTGCAGCTAGGGTCTTTACACGTCATGTGAGAATGAAATCTTAAGAATGTGATCCCAAGATGGCATTAAAATATTGGCGCGTTCGCTAATGAGGTATATAGCTAGTGGTTCAAAACCTCAAAGTAGATCGATATTCCAAGTTTCCATCTGTCCAAATAGCAAATTTTTTGAGGGCATACACTATGTCATGAAAATATTTTGAACGAAAGAGAAAAGTAAAATAGCTTTTGTATCCATCTGTCATGCACTTTCTTCTAACATAATCGATGATAACTCTCTTTTCTTTTAATAGTTATCGGTGGAGTAATGATAAGTACAACTGCAGTAGTGACTTATTCTATTCCTAGTACTTTCTTTGGTCCTGAACGCTCTCAACAGACCTGGCCTGTAATTCTTTTCTGCAATGGCGTCGGTCTAATGTGTGGCTCACTAGTCGGTAGGTTGCATGAGTGATCCCATAAATCCTCCGTCGACATGTCAAAGATACATATATACGCAGTGGCGTACGCAGGATTTTTTCAAGGGGGGGGGGGGGATTTAAAATCGGGCCCAAAATTTCGCAACGACTCAGCCAGCCGCTGAATAAGCGGGGGGGGGGGGGGATAAGAGGACACTTTTTTTTTTTTGGTCTCGAAATTTGAAAATTTGACATTTTGTTCCGTTGGGGGGGGGTGGGGGGTTAAACCCCACCCCCCCCCCCTCTACGTACGTGCCTGCATATATACGTCCGTACTTGACCAATTCAGTTTATTCCAACCCTCGTCCTAGAAAACTTGGACCTCAGAATAACTCCCTTCGTTAAGCCCGATGTTAAGCAAATGTCTATCACCCAATGTCGGGGTTTTAGGTACAGTATGCGCCGCATGGTTAAGGTTGTGATTGGAGTTTCGGTAAAAGATAAAAAGTAGTTTAGGTTTAGTGCTATGGTTAGGTTTAGGGAAAGGTATAAACTGGCCGAGTCGAGGGTTGAAATTGGGACCTTGGTTTGTCTTAGATTTTAAATGCAGAACCGTTAAATGAATTATTCAAATAAATAGTAACCAAATTTAAGGAAAGTCCAGCACATTCCTTGTACAATGTTGTAACTATTTGTAAACGTTTGCTTCGGCCCAGTTGGAGATAACTGTAAATCCCAGTGACGGAATATCACCTCGTAAGTACAAATGGATTCAAAAGTAGAAGCGCTTGACACCAACTGTTGTCAAGTGTGATATTAATTGTGGTCCAAAATCTAAAACGAGATTATGTTCGTTGTAGAAAATTGGAATTAAAATGTGCTATGTTAAGTAATCACGGCAATAGCAATAGATATTGCAGCAGCAGCAGGAGTAGTAGTAGTAGTAGTAGTAGTAGTAGTAGTAGTAGTAGTAGTAGTATTATAGTAGTAGTAATAGTAGTAGTAGTACTATAATGAATTATAATGATAATAATAATGATAATAATAATTATTATCATTACGTATCGCCCACCCGGAGAGGGGCGCAGTTTTTTAAAAGAGAGACAGTATAAAAGAAAGGTAATGGCTAATTGCTAACACCGAGGGTGTTGTGTTAATGTGTTCTCTTGCACATGTGGCCAGTGGAAAATTGTTGCTTTTCATGGGGAGTGGGGATTATTCACCCTGACAAGAAGTTGTGTTCATACTGCTCGCATTGCCACATCATGACAACACACTAGTATTGTACACATGGTGCGTGTACACTCACTCAAACCATGATACAGGAATTTAAAGTTAATATAGACTTGAACAACTCATTGAACTATTAAAACTGTAACTGATTAAAACTAGAATATGTAACAATGTGCTTTGGAGTAATACATAGTTAATATCATTTTTACACAGTACTACATTAGATTTGTGATAATTGAAGCTCACAAGGTGAGGAGCCACTCCTGGTATTTAGTTGTTGCATGAGGGCACGCTCACAGAAGGGTATATTTAATACACTAACATGAGTGACTGTGGGGCTAGAAATACTCACATGTAAGTCAAAGATGCCCCCTAAATAGGGGTGGGTATTCTGTAGGGCTACGCACCAATAATAATTTGTATAATTGTAATATTAATAATTAAAATAGTAGTAATAATTATAATAATAATAATCATAATGATAATAATAATAAGAAATCTACAGTAAAGATACATAACATTGATGATGATGACATTTATATTTTCTGTAACATTCTTTCTCACTAGGCCAGTCTATTGATCGTACTGGATCATACAGAAGTGCCATCTGGACTTTTATTGGATTGTACATTGTCGTTTGCTTACTTCTCATCGCAGCACCCCTCTACCAAAGGACATTTGCTCCCAAACGTTACGTCGTACAAGAGTTACATCGAGTAAAGCGCTTGGATAAACAGAAGAAGGGCGTTGAACAGGAGGATACCAGTGAAAAGTTTGTAGACATCTCAAAATTCAGTGGGACAAATAATAAAGTGGTATATGAACGTGTGTCAACGGTATAATAAGTGGCCTATATTTGTGTTCGCAGCACAAATGGCAGAGAAGCCCTTTACCTGAAATGCACGCCCACACTTCCTTGCTTGATATATGATACCTACAAAAATCAAGAATGTATACTGACTCATGAAATTATACCAACTACCAAATAAATGGCTTGTCGAGTACTGCTCTCATCTATTATTTCTCTTTGTTGGTTCCCTTTTTTTATTGATGCTTTTCCCCACTTTTTAAACCTATTTATCGGTACATGTGTATTGCTATTAAAGCAATATTAGTACATTAGCAAAACCTTCACCCCCAAAGGGCAACAATTTATTTTTGGAATTTTCGTTCAGATAATTATTGTAATACAAAAGGTTATAGCAGAAAGTGAATGAAATATTTCATCACCACACACATGTAGGATGGAAGCATCGATAAATTTGAAAACATATACTTTAATTGTTAGCCTATGTTATGTTTCACTCAATCATTGAGTTATTAATGTAAATATGTATTGAAATTATGGAAATAAAAATTTCGCTTGAGGATAAGAGAATACATTTACTTGATAAACGACTTGGCATAGCTGAGTACTTCACGTTATCAAGGAAATTGCGATGCCCATCGTTGAGCTGAAAAAATGTACATTATGATAAGAATATCCTACTTTATATCTCTCTCATACATTTTGGTGGGGAACCTTGTAGATTAACGGTTGTAAACCTTGTACAAAGTACGCAATGCAAATTTATGTTTTTATCACTTCTAATTTTCATTGTGTTTATACTTTTATTATGTCTCTATGTAAAATTTCGCCTAAATAAACAAAAGAAAAAGACATAATTATGCGGAAAATGATTAGACTTTAAAACTTGAAACTTGAAACTTTAAAACATGTATACTGTTGCTCATGAAGTTGGTATAATTCTTTTAACTCCAATTTATGGAATTATTTTGACAATGATTTATTCCTAATAGATCTAGATAATAGTACACATTATCAGATTTTTTTTAATATTAATTTGCCAGTGTTTGTTGCACGAGTCACAAAAGGGATTTAGTCCAAAAATATATTGTAATAAATCAAGGCAGATTTCCTTTCATAATACGATTGAAAAATATTTTTGTTTGTTTCCAGTGCACTCTACTATTTTTTTTTTTTTAAAGCTTTTTTGCCTTTATTCAGATCTTCATAATTATACAAAATGATGAATAGGAACACACCCGTTCTTACAGTATAAACATACATGTAGTACATTGTCTCATACATTATAAACACAGACATATTTAAAAAATATTTTCCATAAGTATCCAAACTAATATAGTACACATTCAAACAAGTGTACAGAATGTGCCCCAGTTCCTTTAAAAAAAGGAGAAGGTGACGGTAATACTTGAATACAACATTATAAAAAGGAACAATTTTTACAACATAATATGCAAATTAATTAGTTCAATATAAATTAAGCAATCTGAACAAAGATTTTCTTTTATAAACAAAAGGTGAAGGTGCTGCTTCATAACCCATGACAAAATGTGTTATATTTACATATACTAATACGGTGCATTTTTCATGATAACTATATAAGGGTCTTGTATCAGTGGAGGTCTGTAACTATACCGTTATTTAAAAAATATATAAATATGAAATATAAAAAAACAAGCAAACACGATAGCAGATAAATGTTCGGATCGATGGGAAAGTGAGTGAGTGAACAGGAAACAGGAATTACAATATATATACAATCAGTTCCCCTGCCTTAAGGGGTAAAATTTTCCCATTTTTGATAATGTATTGGCAGTTTGTCCTTTAATTTTGCTTTTTCATGTTCAACTTTTTTTGAGTTCTCTACAGCCTTACATATTTCTTTACTAGTTGGGAACTTTCCATTTTTACGATTACTGTAAATCATATATTTGACCATAATCAATACATGATTTAACAATATATTATCTTTCATATTTTTTCTGAAACCAAGCAACACATCAATCCATTGCATATTAAGAAACTGAAACATCTTTAAACTGTTTCCCATCTCATTCCATATTCTGGTCCCTTCAGAACATTCAAAGAAGATATGACGATAGGTTTCTACTTCTTTTCTACAAAAGGAACATAAATTTGACCGTATTAAACCAAAAAGATACAATTTATCGTTACAAAATATGATGTTATGTAAAAGTTTATACTGAAATTCCCTTAACTTCCCATCTAGAGTGGAAAATCTGGGGATTGAGAAACATGTTGTAGTTTCCGACTTATCTAGATTTAAAGCTATTACCTCTGGATGTTTAAAAGCAAATGCATCTTGTATTATAGCAATAAAAATGTTATAGAGCATTTTGGAAGAGACAGACTCAAAAGAATATACTGTTTTGTTAATGATAAAGTTAATGTTGGAAAGATCAACAGTGTCATTTAGAGTATCATCTCTCCCTCTGCAAATTATCTTAATCTTCCAGGCAGCTGGCAAATTGGTGTATAGATCATTAAGCAAAAACAGATCGTCTACATTAAGACCTTTCCTTATGAAATAGTCCCCTGATCTCATATCACCTTCTGCGTCAGTCAAATGTTTAACTTGAAAAATGTTCACATGAAATAATTTTGCATTAAAAGGAATTATCCTACCTTCAATAAAAGTATTGTTAAAGATAATTTGATTTTCATTATGTGTTTCTTTTACAATATATTCCTTCTCCTTTAGATAATTCCAGATGTTCAAAAAATCCAAGTATAGATTGGGTGCCTTAATATTGATTGTTTTGGGATTATAATTGCAAAAAAACATTAACTTTCCTCCTACCGTTCTGAATATATATTCGAAAAATTGTTTCCATTTCATGTCATTATTGCCACCAAGCAGTTTCTTAATCCACACTACACGCTGTGCATAGATCATGTACTTGAAATTCAACATTTTCAAACCCCCTTTATCATAATTCAAATATAAAATATTCCTTTTTATCTTATCATGTCCATTCCATATAAAATTGAAACATATCTTTTCAACTTCTTTGAAAACACTTGGTGGTACCGACATTATAGAAGACACATATAGTAATTTAGAGATTGCAAAAACTTTAACCAATTGAATTTTCCCAAAAAGTGTTAAATCCCGTTGCTTCCACCACCCTAACAATCTTTTTATTTTGCTCAGTATTTCCTTATAATTCATTTCTTCTTTAACATTAATATCCAAAGAGAAATATATTCCAAGAACTTTTACCAGAGAAACCATCTTACCCAATGTTATACCGGTCAAATTTCCATTACTGTGACTAGAAGAACCAAGCTTCATAATTTGTGTTTTGTCCCTATTAATTTTTAATCCAGATACGTGAGAGAAGGAAGCTAATATTTTTTCTAAGATTTTCATATCTTCTGTGTCTTTCAAAAAAATTGAACAGTCGTCCGCATACATTACTATCTTCGTCTGTATATTGCCTATCAAAATACCTTTTAATTTTTGTTCATTGCGAATAACCACTGCTAATGTTTCTATGATTAACAAGAATAAATATGGACTTAAGGGATCTCCTTGTCTTACTCCCCTGCCTATTTCAAAATAGCCTGTGGAAAAGCCCCCATCCATGACACAACTAACTACATTTTTATACAATACTTCTATCCATCTACAAAAATATGGGCCGAAACCATATTTTTTCAGTAAGAAATTCATATATGAGTGTGAGACAGTGTCAAAAGCTTTCTCGAAATCAACTGTTACTAGAAAACCCTGTACCTTGTATACCTGTGTGTAAAATATGACATCGTCAATAATTCTCACCGCTTCTCCTATATTCCTACCAGGCAAAAAACCAACTTGATCTACATGTATCACCTCTTCCAATACATTCTTTATTTTTTCCGCCAACAGTTTAGACAAAAGTTTATAATCCACATTAAGGAGGGTAATTGGTCTGTAATTGCGAATATATAAAGGGTTTTTACCTTCTTTTTTTATTACCGTTATTACACCCTGTTTCTGTGTGGTGGACAATTCACCCTTCTCAAAGGAGGCATTGAAGGAGTCCAAAACAAGGTACCCTATATCAGGCCAAAAAATGCGATAAAATTCCACTGACAAACCGTCATTCCCAGGCGATTTGTTTAAAGACATTTTATTTAACATTGAAGTACATTTCCCAAATGTAATTTTCTCATCACACGACTTCTTACTAGCTTCACTTATATTTAAGTGAGACATGTTAAAAAAGAGATCATCTGTCCTATCCATCTTTTCATTTTCCGAGTATAGGTTATGATAAAAATGTTTAATTTCTTTTAAAATTTGTTTTGGATCAGATGTTTCTTCATTCCTACCATCTAATTGTAATTTGTCTATAAATGTTTTTTTCTGATTGGATGCCAACAGTTGTTTAAAATAATTTCCATTGATTTCACTTTCTTCAAACCATTTTGCACGCGATCTATTTTTTAACCCGACTACTTTCTGATGATATAACACTTTGAGTTCCTTTCTCTTTGACTTCAAATTTTGTAAGGTATCATTATCTGGAGAAATAATCAATGAAAGTTCAAGCTTCTGAATATCTCCCTGTAATTTGCGTAGGTTTTCCTTCGTTTCTTGTGCCCTACCTTTGGAATATTTCTTTGTTTTTTCATGAACTTTCATTTTAACGAAATCCCACAGGACTCTGGCGACTGTAATATCTTTCTTCCCCTGATCTACGACCAGGCGCGGATCCAGGATTTCTTAGGGGAGGGGGCCCAATTTTTTTTTTTTTTTGCTCCCGAAAATTTGAAAATCGCGCCGGCCGAAAAGTCGCTCAGTGGGGGGGGGGGGGGGGGGGGGGGGGGGGGTAGTGAGCACATTTTTTTTTTTTGGTCCTCGAAAATTTTAAAATTTGCACCCCCCCCCCCCTTGAGCGCCAGGGGGGGGGGGGGCCCAACCCCCCAAAAGGTAAAAATCGCGTGATTTTACATGATTTTTTTCTCAAGGGGGGGGGGGGGGGCCCGGGCCCCCCGGGCCCCCCCCTGGATCCGCCACTGTCTACGACAGATTTAATTTCTGCTCTCATATATTGAACATATTCTACATCTAAACACAGACTATTATTGAACTTCCAGTAAGATGGACCTATTTTTTGAAAACCTTTATCACCCAAAGGCAAACCTAGATGGATGGCAGAGTGATCAGGAGCTATGGAGGGTATAATATTACACTCGGCAATTTGTTTCTCCACTTCGTTTGAAACTATCCAATAGTCTAACCTACTTTGAATTAAAGGGTTATTTTGTCTGTAAGTAAATTGAATCGTATCTAGGTTTCTTTTCCTCCATATATCCAGCATATCAAACCTTCCAAGGAAATCCTCGAATTCTAAATTAAACTTGTGACCTCTAATACTCCCTTTACTTGAAATATCCAATTCAAAATTCCGTATCATATTAAAGTCGCCCCCAATTATCATAAGGGATTTGTTTAAATTGAATTTATTTAAGCGAACAATTAAATTATTTAAAAAATCTATTTGTTCCTGCTTTTTTTCTCGAACTGGAAAATAAACATTACAAATAATGTATCTTATGTTTTGTACCTCAATTTCTAAAATAATGTACCTCCCGTCTGAATCACACTCACTTCTCAATACCTTCAACTTCAGTTTTTGTGAAATCAGAATACAAACTCCTCGACTGTGGTTGGTCCCGTGACTAAAAAAACACTCCCCACTCCATTCCCTCTCCCATCGATCCTCAACATCGTTTGTACTAAAAGTTTCCTGAAAAAAAATTATATCTCCTCTCTGTCTACTCCACTTTACTATAGCGTTCCTTTTGGTAACGTCTCTAAGACCCTTAACATTCAAAGAAACAAAATTCAACAGATCGTTCTTCCTATCCATCATGCATTATTGCATTTCCTAATATACGTGTATATACGATCAATACCTCATTTGTCCTTAGATCATTAAATTGAACATTAAATATCGACAAGTGTACCAATGATAGCATTTTTGCACCTTTCACCTTAACATAAAAAGACACAACAATAATACAAAGACAAAACATCACAACACACACACACAAACAAAAACTAACCAAAAACACACAAAGACACGGACGCATCATAGCGCACCGAAAGGAACCGAGGGCCCGCCGCAAGAAGCTAAACCCCCTTTTCCGGACCATTTTAAGTAACTTTTTGTTAACTTGCTGTACTCCATCCCCTTACTCTATAAAGTCCATACCACTTCTAACATATTCTCTCTATATATTTAGGTTCTAAAAAATTAATTTCAATGGGTAGCTTATAAGTATCCAGAAACAAAACAAGTCGTATGGACAATAACAGCTTTCTTGTGAAAAAAGGGAAAAAAAGAAAAGAAAAAAGAAAAGAAAAAAAAAAAGAAAAGAAAAAGAGGACGACTGCTAATAAAAGTCTTCTTCTAAAATATGGAGACCTTTAACATAACAATTACTTTTTTTTAATAATTTCACAGTCATACAATTCGCTATAGTACAAATTTTTAAAGTAGTTTACGTAGAAATTGTAAATTAACAATAACACGAATATCAATTAAGAGCGCAATGAACCATATTCCAGACAATATCATATGAGAAAGTTTCGACACCATTTATTTCTTTATGACCACGTTTTGATCCATTTCATTCAGAAGTATGAAAATATATCATTAGATTGACCTAAATACATACTCTATTTCCTCTAAATAAACATTATAACAAGTGGTCATAAAATTAGGTATGAAATGAAATCTTTCCCAACTGTCTCATTTCCAAACTGATTCATTTCACCTGTCTCTTTTCATCTTAAGCAACGAGAGTCGTAATATATTCAATGTAAACGGTTTTCAAAAACATTTCATATTCTGTACAATTTATGTACTTTTACATGAGGTTAAAATCAATGAGTTTACATCTTGAAATAAATGAACTCATAATGTATATTAATACCAGAGAGTGTTCAAGCATTATTGACATAATCTCTAAAAAGTTCACTTGTATATTTTTCAAGTGGCATCAGTTCGTACATAGCTATCCCCAAAAGAGAGCGAGAAAAATAAAGAAAGAAGGAAAAAAAAAAACTCCTAGTACAGTTCAGCCCAAACTTCCAACACAATCTTGACGACCTAAATTCATCACCACAGTCCTTATCGGTATCTTGGCAGGCATACCATAATAACTTGAAACGTTGGAAAAGCACAGTGAGTCATTCATTGATTTCCCTTCGTTATTGAACTGTGCGGTATAAAATTATAAATCTCAAAGAGCTCGTTTACAACTCATTTTGGCAAAGGCGGCATCAGTTTATGTCCGTTTATATACGCGTTTCATCCAATCACAGCACGCCATGGCGAATTAAAGTTGCCCTTTTCCCTGCATTCCAACTGCAAACTTGTACCGATCAGCTTGATGCGCGTAGATTTGTTTTCATTTTTCCTCATTTGATACGCTTGTTGCTCCAACATGAATCTCTTTCTTTTGAGAGGTGCTGGTAGGTCCGTTACGAAACGGGTAGCAGGTCTGGCAGCAGCTTGACCTTCAAGGGTCACTGGACGCATTCTTGCTCTTTGTTGATATGCATTCAAAACCGAATCTCTGTCCATCATAGCTAGAAACCGCACAATGATTGGGTCATGCCCAGTTTGACCACGCCCGGCGTTCCGCTCATTCCCCTGCGTTACTATGCGACGTGGCAGTCGACGGGCATTTGCCACCTCCTCCTTTGAGAATCCCAATTCTTCAATAACGTTTCTCACCACTTGAACTACCTTCTCATCCTTCTTTTTCTCAACTCCATATATCAGCAAGTTCATTTTGCGATCATGCAGCTCAAGAGCCATTAACTTTTGTGTCAGATCCATTTCCAAATTCTCATTCTTTTTCTGCATTTTAGGCAGAGCATCATTTTCAATATTGGTAAGCCTGGCTGAGGAATCAGCTACTGCTGCCTGCAAATCAGTCATGTTAGCGCGTATTTCAGCTATTTCCTTGTGGATTGATGTTACATTTGCATTCAGTAAGTCGAGCTTGTCAATAATTTTGTCGGTGATTTTGACAAATTCAGAGTGACTCACCATGTCTGTCGCTGGGGGCGCCATATTGTCTTTCTCCGCAGCACTGGGCTGCGTGTAGTCAGTGGGCTCGCGGGGAGACGTAGACCGAAGAAAGGCTCCTTCCGCGACCGTCTCACCGGGAGGTTCACCCGACGTAGCGCCGGTTAAACTTGAAGCCTTCGTAGTTGCTGAAACAGTTTGGGTTAATCCACCTCTAGTTTTCCTGTCACGTAATAGATATGGTCCCTTGTTCGCCTTACTCCTTTCCTGTCTCTTGCTCATAATAATGTTATAGGATGGAGCACGATATTTATACCTCTGATCCGGAAAAAAGGGGGCAAATTAGCAGACTGTAACTCCGGAACCTCTCGTCCTCTCCATGCGTTACAATTATTAATTCTTCTGTAAGGTATATGTCTCCCTCTTATGTTGGAATTACATCTTGGATTTATATAATAATTATGATGGCTTACAGAGAAACAAGATACATACAGAGGGTGAGCGAGAGCGTGAGAGGGGGAGAGTGTTAAAGAGATAGAGATAGAAAGAGAGAGAGAGAGAGACAGACAGACAGACAGGCAGACAGAAGCAATTATTGTTTTGTGCTCAATATCACTACCTCCACAAGTGGAATGGTCTATATTATGACGTAATCTTCAAAGCGATTCGTCGGTAAGGCGTCACTAAGCAACAAGAATGTATCAAATACATGAGGCGTTTAGCAGGTAAACGGGGTTATTAATCAATCAGAAGGGATTGAGAGAGAGGTCCATTGGATGTGGAAAAATGCCCTGAAAGATAACATAGTTAAATCAATATTTTTGGTAAAAAAGTAAAATATAATGTATTCGCAACAATCGTAGGATGATGAATGCTTTGATAAAAAAAGGGTATACTGAAAGGGAAAGAAATGTAAAACTATTTTCGACAGGTTTATTACGGGAGCCTATATTGATGACAAAATGGGAAACCTTTTTATAAGTAAGGAAAAGTAGAATTATGCCTCTATTCATCTCAGGAAAACGCAAGCAAAATTGTCATATCTATAAATGAATGAATATTCTCTGCATTAATAATTAACTCTCATAACAATCGCCAGCTTATTGAAATAGCGAAATGAAATGCTCAACAATTAAAAAAGAAAATAAAATTGTTTCAATTCAACTTTGAATTGGCAGATGAGCTAATGCCATCAATGCACGAGTTCCATTAATGTTAATCTTTTTTAATTAACAAATGTTTCGCATTTTCTTTTATATGCAGAGCTCAACAATATTTTTTTTACATTATCTGTGCTCAATTTAGTACTGGAAGGCCTACATTTTGAATATTCTCAGCTCCTTGCTAACTGCACTCGATCCCTTGTTTAGGTCGTTGGCACACATACTTTAATTTCGCGGCCGGGAACCGCCGCACATGGGGCCAGGGAGTGCGCCACAAATCATTTTTGGGGATTTATTTTTTATAAATCCAGAGGAAATGTTTGGATTTCCAGGGATTTCCGCTTAAATTTTATTACCAACATTTTCTGTGATGTCTAAGCTTTAAGTTGATACCAGATTTGGCTGCTCGATTCTGCCCGTTATTTGGCCGTGCCTTGAACCATAATGCATGGCCGTACAGAGGAATTTGTCCTGTTTCGGACCCGGGGGGGGGGGATGCAATGAATTATTGATAATTTATTGCATATTCTTTGTTTGTTTTTACTTGTGGGGGTTGCCTTCTACCCTAGCCCCCGTTGCGTACTGTCATGATTCAGTGGCAAAGTAGTTGGGGTAAACAAAAATATTCCACCTTTATATATATTTTATATATTTTAAACTTTTCTCACTATTTTATATGATAATCGAGCAGGGGACAAGGTTGTAATATCTAAATACCTCGTACCATCATCTTCCCTTACTCTTCCATTCATATTTCAGTTATTGTAAACATACTGTGTATTGTTCCTTTACTTTGTGTTTTTTTTTCTCTCTCTCTCTCTCTCTGTTCTTCACAACATTTACCTTTGTTTAGCCCGAACATTTTTGCCTCTCACTCAGTCTCAGACTTTTTTACTTGTCCAGCTCTCTCTCTCTCTCTCTCTCTCGCTCTCTCTCTCTCTCTCTCTCTCTCTTTTTCTCTTTATATGTGAGTGTACGCATAAACAATAAACAATTATCCTCCAGTGTGAATAAAATATATTTCCTTAGATAAGAGAGACTTATCACTATAACATCCTGCATAAAAAATGTATCGGTTCTTGATTGGTTAAAAACTCTTCACTTGATTAAAAAAATATAAATATAAATATAAAAAGAGTACTATTTACGGCAAACAATTTATTTAATAAAAACTACACAATTTCAAATTGTTAATTTGTTTTATATTTTTGAAAAATAAACTTAAGAAGAAATTAGAAAAATACATTTTTGATGCAGGATATAAAACAAATGTACCCTGTCTTCTTTTCGGGGGTACTGGTTAAAACTATATGAGCCTGAGTGACTACAATAGTATTATTTGCGCCCCTCAGCAAATAGAACTCTTGGAGTCACCTTTTGCCCATAGTTTCAACCAGAACCTCTCAAGACAGTGTATATTTGTATACTGTATATGAATGTAGGTGCAGGTTGAATGAGCGCAGGTGTGATATAACAAGGAAAACTGAAGGAGTATATCGGCAACGACCAACTTCGAGTATTTTAAGGCTATTTTTTAAATTTCAAACTGCCCGATGTAGAGGTGCACAAATATAAACAAAATTAAATTCAAAAGATCGGAATAGCTGCTCACAGAGATTAAAGGAAAACAAATGTCACAATTGTTCGGTTTTAAGCGGGTTAATTTTTCCCCTATTCTTTCAAACAGCAATTACAGCAAAAACACAAGGAACAATGATCCTTCTTACAAAAATAATTGTTGTAAATATTTGAATTTGAAATTGTTATGCGTCAAAATATTCGAATTCTGTCCCCATTAAGTGCGCCAAGGCAAAATAGAGAAAGGACCCCCAAAATCATGGAAACTTTTTTATTTTTATTATTTTTTTTTTTTTTATAATTATCTTTTGGGATATGCCGATTCCAGCAGATTGTTTTCATCTTCTTTACAACAATTGTCATGATTTTCATATTTTGATTGACTTCTCTGGTTGATAAATGAAAGTGTCCTTCATGCTTGTAATCCAAGGGAAGAATTTATATCCCCAATATTGTCATATCACTTAACTGGCAATATTTTCATTGAATTGGTCTTAAGCCCCTTGCCTAGCCTAAATTATTGTTTCCTCGAAGCCCAATTAATCACAAGATTAATCACATTCACACTAGACGAAAGTGGTGAAAGCAAGGCTGTACGCAGTTATGACAACTGAGAAAAATAAATCCTTTGGCTAAGCAATTCTTTCCATTAAGGCAATAAATCACATGTATATGATTGCGATGAAATGATACAAATATCAAAATTACAATACAAGTCAGAAAAGGAATATGTGAGAAGTTTTAAGCTCGTTAATCTCGCACAGAAATAAAACATTTATTTGATGAAATGTTGTTTTTTTCCTACGCAATTTTCAAACAATTAAACGTGTCTATTCGTAAAAGTATGCGTCATTTCAGTCACAGTTTCCAAGAAATCTAAGTAAGAACAAAAAAATCCCAACTACTTCTTACCAGATGAATGATTACACAATGTTTTTGTTTGTTTTACTAGTGGCCCGATGATATGTACAAATTCATTTAGATAACACAGACCACCATCTTAAAAAATGAGTAGGTCTAAGTCTCATGAAAATTAAAGAATTAAAGGCATTGTTTAACAATGTTTCAAGTCTTACAAATCTGAGATGCATGGCCCTTCGTGTAGATACGGTGTAATATTGAAGCCCTAACAAAAATGCGCTTCCACATGATCAGGAAGTGCTTCAAAAAAGTAAAAAAACTTTGAGTGACCGGCTTTACCACACTAATTTTTCCCAATAGACTTCAGTGTTACAAAAAGCTTGTAAAAATCAAGAGATTCATTTCTGACCTAAAGGTTTATAAATATGGTTGCAGCATGAGCTTAATCCAGGATTTTGTTTAGAATCAGAGGCAAATTTACATAATACCTTTAAGAAGTACGTGATTGATAGATGGAGCAAATACAAGGATTACACACACAAAAAAAGATATATCGTGACGTGTTGGTTATAACATTGGAAATCATGTACATGAAATTGATGATTTGAAGTAATGATTAAAATACAATCGCAAAGACTTTCAACATAATCATCCGAATGCCTCACCTATTGAAAAGTGTGAAAATACAAAGCCGTACGTATGACATAATCCGAACATGATTTCTACAGGCAATACCACAGGGTACTGAAATGTCCCTAGAGTTGATTTCTTAAAAGTCTATGCGATCGTGCTTTTTAAATGTTCAGTAATTGAAAAAATTAATAGTAATAATGATATCGATCGATGTGTATGCGGTTAAATATATATATATATATATATATATATATATACAGATCGACAACAGAAGGAAAAGATTCACGTTATATTCCCAACCCCCAATTTTATCTTCTATATGATTTGTTTATAAAGATAAATTGTAATGACCAAATTGCATCAAAATATTGCAAACCGGTTCAAACCAACGGTGGATATCATCACAATATTGATTCTGAAATTTGTTGGTTACTCTCTTCACTCGCTCGCAAAATTCAAAAGCATTGAAATTGATATTTAACATTGTCCTCCTGGCAAACATGTACCATACTCGTTTAAACAGAACTGTAACAAGTGTCAATGCTCCGTCAACATTAACCAAAAATATATTCAAAATACATTCGTTGGAATGAACAAAACCCAAGACTAGTTAATGTGGAATATATTCCGCTATAATCAATTACAAATGAAAGTGAATTTTATCGAATTGTTGATAATTACGCATTTTTTAGATATGTACATTTTAGTAACAAAATATTTTTGTTAATAACTGCAAACCTTACAAGATATCTTTTTCATCCGAACTGAGAAAAAGTCAGTGAAAATAGAATTAACAACCAGTTATGTTACTTTTTCAAAATTTCGTAAATTGTAGCGTTAAACTATGACTTAAGGAAATCATTTTCTTTTATCATTACCTTTGATGGTAGTATAATTGTATGCTCATCTGCTCATCTTTCACGTTTCTCTTCATTGATATATTACGTTCATAAATAAAACCACATTACAGGTATTTATATACCACAGCCTGGCAAACTATAACAATAAAACCTTCACCTTTCCTTTTCATAAGATTCAATCAACATAAATATTGATAAAGATATCATTCAAAGAGAAAATCGAGGATTTGATTTAGATTATTAGTTTTCTTTATGGTATTTTCAGTTTGAATTTGCCTCAAGTTCAGAGAGGCTCGTAATATAAGCATCCATCCCGCTTGGAGAATGAGCTAGAACTAACCCCGTCTTTTGTTTCAGCGTTCAGCTCGCATTTACCATCTCTGTAATTAAATGACATGCATCCGGTTTCCTTTTCGCATTCCGCGGCGCAATGCAGTTTATCCTTCATCCACATTGTCTTCATCACGTGATCTGAAAGACAGTAGTCAATCATAGGGCTTCCATTGTTGTCTTTTGCCATTGAGTAGAATCCTGATCTGTTTCGATCTTTGGCTTGTTGTGGGGGCGGAGAAGGTGTTGTATCTGTTAACGGGTCAACTGAAAAAAGAACGAGTAAAAACAAATGCGTCATAAATTACAGGTTTTGTAATATATCTTAAGATTATATCCATTACTAAATACTTCTTGTTAGTATCAAATGAAATGATGTCGTTCATATTAACACAAAAACATATAAAGGGCGATTATCAAAGGTATAAGTGTATATGATATCATACTCATAAAGGACAAAACATTTGATCAAAGACCCAACTTTTACAGAATAGTCGAATCTCTAAATCTCTCAGCATTTACTGACAAACCCATCAGTGTAATAAAGATATATCTGTGAATAGGTTGATATCTAATTTCGAAAAATAAAATTCGCATTTCGCGATAATGAATTATGTAATCATATCAAGTTTCAATTCAAGACAATACAATGTGACTTTTACAATCTGAAATGGATGAGCCATGACCAACATCTACCCTGTATAATTCTTTCGATTTAGTTCTTCTTAATTATTGATCAAACGTTGCAGTCTCACTGTCTAGTGAATACGCCACAATGAAGGACACAGTACGGGGTTCGAATCCCTGCCCCGGCATAAATGTCCTTGGGCATATTAAGTTACATTAGCCACTCTTCACCCACGTGTGATAAATAGTGCCACATAAGTGTCATCATTAATACTATTACATAGAAGAAGTAGATATGAGTTTGTGTAAATAATTAATGGGTTTAAGTCTGTATTTGTCCCATAAACTGTTATATGAAGAGTTTGGCCAATGCGGTTCTCATTGGACATAATATAACGAGATGTATATTGAAAATCTAGGTAAAAGTGGTCGACATTTAACATATCATTACAAAACAAAATTTTGGCCCTTTAATGTATTTTTATACACCCACAACAAAAAGTGAGTCACCCTTACTCAAATTGATGAGTCACTGGTTTGTCCGTACAGCGAAACACTTGAAGGATCATGTGAGTCACTATGACTCGATACAAATGAGTCTTATTTATCTAAGACTCACTTGAGTCTTAGATAAATAAGACTCATTTGTATCGAGTCATAGTGACTCACATGATCCTTCAAGTGTTTCGCTGTACGGACAAACCAGTGACTCATCAATTTGGGCAGGTAAAATGCATCGGGCAATTTGACGCCCTATACATTACCAATTATAGAATAGAGAACATAATCTAAATAAAAACACCATTATTTGTTATACTTGATCTGATCTAGGCTATGGAAGGATTATAAGCTTAATACAGTCATCGGGTTTCACTATGAACATGACTGACAATGAGAGCGGACAAAATATACAGTTCCTCAGGTAGACAAAGGAACATCCCTTCACAGCTATTATGTAAAAAGGTGAATATGCATGTGACACCTGTTCTACACATTTTTACATAATAGCAGTGAAGGGATGTTCCTTTGTCTTCCTGAGGAACTGTATATTTTGTCCGCTCTCATTGTCAGTCATGTTCATAGTGTTTACTGCAATCGTTGATCCAGTCGGTTGCGTATGGGACAAAATCCATTTGAGTTGCCCCTTTAAAGTACTTACCTTCGCACAGAGAAAGGGTGTAATAGTCGCCACAAGTAGAAGTTGACAAGCCAGGGGCACCTGGTAAATAGTTAATACAGTTTTTGCCACTCCCGATGGTTGGTTGTCCAGTATCAGTACGCCACAAAGCTGAAACGATAAATGATATAAATACATTCGATTGAATTGGATTTAATTTCAAGTTCGTCTTGGCATTGTATGAATATAACATCCAGGGTCGATTGTATATAAAAAGCAAAATATAATGTTGTATACTTTTAGTTCTTAACCGACCCCTTCAGTCTGGGTCTCTGGTCAGTTTATATATACCAATATAATAAAATGATAAAGAAGAAAACAACAAACACAAATCCAGCTCAAAGTAAAAATATATTTGGAAACTAAAATGCCTAACATGACAATAATAATGTGTCCGACCAACTTTGACCAAATCTTTGCTGAACTTGAGTAAAGCTTTATCATGCAACTAAAGATCATCTTTAATTACAAATTGAGCAAAAAAATCACATGAGTAGAGCATAGAGTTGCCAAAAGTTGGTTCTTCACAAAATACGGTTAAGCAATTTTAAACCCAATACTTTGTTACATTTCCTAATCTACATTGGCCTATGGCAAAGCGCATGAACGTATTTTCACAGTCAATGTTTTCTTTTTCTTAGCAGGCTAATGCCTAGGTCACATATAAACCGGGCCCCGTACGATTTTCCCTACCCGGCGGCTTGCCGTGGATTTAGAGACCGTACGGGAACCGTCCGATTTTCATTTCTACGGCATGTGTGGTCACATATTCTGCGGCGCCCGGGAGGTGCCCGGAGAAAATTGGTCGAGTGAAATGCAAGGCGCCCGTAAGGGTGCCGGCAGGGTGCCGGCCGAGTGCCGACCGGTAACCTTACGGGCTCCGTCCGATGAGCAGGTGTACCGATGGCTCCCGGAAGGTGCCCTGCCGGGACCCGGCCGGGGTCCTCAGGGCGCTAGGCCGGGTGCCGTGCGGTGCACTGAACTACAGAGCGAGTCAGAAAAAATGTCCCACTTTTTAAAAGTTGTATTGTTTGAAGTATGAATATTTAATCATGGGTTTCATGATATATCTTGATAGAGTTATCCTCCCAATACATTTAGGTACCATTTTCATTTGAATCTCTGCATGCATCACTGAATAAAATATCCAGAAATGGACAATAAATACTAAATTGAAATTGAATTGAAATTGAATATCAGACAATCTTTAAAAGACTGCCAGATCTCACTTGCGCCAAGTTACTGGGTGAGGAATAAAACAGTGCATTAAACAAAGGCAGTCAGACACGCGCACACGCACACGCACACGCACACGCACACACACCCACACACACACACACACACACATGCACAGGCACACGCACACAAATGAGCATTCTACTCCCGACAAGGCCCACCCAAACTGTTACTTTTTGTCGGGAATTCTTGTTATCGTACGAAAAGTTGAGTGGCCGCTGTCCTCTTGGTGCGTATTGGCGGATGTTGTGCTTCATGATGATGATGATGATGATAATGATGATGATGATGATGAAGATTAAGATGATGACAATGATGATGATGATGACATGATGGTGGTAGTGAATGTGTACAAAAGGGAAAGATTTTTAGGGTTATGCCACTTAAATATTCAGCGTTCTTGATACAAATCAATGCTCAATTAGAAAAGGGGTAATTATGAAACAATATTATTGTCACCGTGTGTGTTGTATGTGGGTGTGTGTGTGCGCGTGTGTGTGCGTGCGTGTGCGTGTGTTTGTGTGTTTTTGTCTGTCTGGCTAATTGGATAATTGAATAACTGGCTGCCTTTGTTCAGCACATTATATTATTCCTCACCTAGCAACTTCGAGCAAGTGAGATCTGGCAGTCTTGTAAAGATTGTCTGATGTTCAGTCATGCATGCAGAGATTCAAATGAAAATGGTACCTAAATATACTGGGAGGATAACTCTATCAAGACATATCATAAAACTCATGATTAAATATTCATACTTCAAATAATACAACTTTTAAAAAGTGGGACATTTTTTCTGACTCATTCTGTAGGTGTCCTCTGGTATCCGCATTTCCTGAATTTAAAACTGCGTTTTACATTTCGAGATGCCGCCGTGAGGGAACCGCACGGGCAATATTCGCACCCGGACGGCAGACGACTATTGTTGTGCTTATCACCCGGTGCTCTTGAGGGGCCCCTAAGGGCGCCGTAGGGTACACGTACGGAACCGTTGAGCACCGCAAGGCGCCCATAAAGTTTTTTCATGAGTATTGACCCCAAAAAACGTGAGGGGCCGTCCGGGCACCGTCCGGAGGCTGCACGGGACCCGTAAGGTGCCCTACGGGCCCTTTACGGGCTTTCTACGGCCTAACGGTCAGATAAAAACGCCGGGAGAATTGGGAGCAGCCAACTCAGCACCACGGGGCCGGTACGGCTTAAAAAACTGTCCCGGCGCCCGTAGGAACTTTACGGCAACCGGCCGGACACCGGCCGAAAAGTATATGTGAAAGCCCCATAATGGGGCTTTCACATATACATTCCGGGGCCCGTACGGCGAGTCAAAACAGACATTTTGGAAATTTTCGGCCGGTGTCCGGCCGGTTGCCGTAAAGTTTCTATGGGCGCCGGGACAGTTTTTTAAGCCGTACGGGCGCCGCGGTGCTGAGTTGGCTGCTCCCAATTCTCCCGGCGTTTTTATCTGACCGTAAGGCCGTAGAAAGCCCGTAAAGTGGCAGTAGGGCACCTTACGAGTCCCATGCGGGCTCCGGACGGTGCCCGGCCGAGCCCCTCACGATTTTGGGGGTCAATTCTCATGAAAAAATCTTTACGGGCGCCTTGCGGGCCCCTTAAGAGCCCCGGTGATATGCACAACAACAGGCGTCTTCCGTCCAGGGGCCATTTAAAATGAATATTGCCCGTGCGGGTCCCTCACGGCGGCATCCTGAAATGTACAACGCAGTTTTAAATACAGGAGGTGCGGATACCAGAGGACACAAACAGAGTGAGTCAGAAAAAATGTTCCACTTTTTTTTAAGTTGTATTGTTTGAAGTTTGAATATTTAATCATGAGTTTCATGATATGTCTTGATAGAGTTATCCTCCCCGGCAGTACATTTAGGAACCATTTTCATTAGAATCTCTGCATGCATGACTGAACATCAGACAATCTTTAAAAGACTGCGAGATCTCACTTGCGCCAAGTTGCTAGGTGAGGTATTAAATAATGTTTTGAACAAAGACAGCCAGTTTTTTTGTTAAATTATCGAATTAGCCAGAAAGAAAAAACACACACACACGCACGCGCGCACACACACGCACATGCACAGGCACACGCACACAAATGAGCATTCCATTCCCGACAAAAGGCGACAAGGCCCACCCGAACTGTTACTTTTTGTCGGGAATTCTTCTTATCGTACGAAAAGTTGAGTGGCTGCTGTCTTCTTGGTGCGTATTGGTGGATGTTGTGCTTCATGATAATTATTATGATGATGATGATGATAATGATGATGACATGATGGTGGTAGTGAATGTGTACAAAAGGGAAAGATTTTTAGGGTTATGCCACTTAAACATTCAGCGATCTTGATAGAAATTAATACTCAATCAGAAAAGGGGTAATTATGAAACAATTGTCACCGTGTGCGTTGTGTGTGTTGTATGTGTATGTGTGCGTTTGTGTGCGTCTGCGCGTGTCTGACTATCTTTGTTCAATGCACTGTTTTATTCCTCACCCAGTAACTTGGCGCAAGTGAGATCTGGCAGTCTTGTAAAGATTGTCTGATATTCAGTCATGCATGCAGAGATTCAAATGAAAATGGTACCTACATGTACTGGTAGGATAACTCTATCAAGTTATATCATGAAACCCATGATGAAATATTCATACTTCAAACAATACAACTTTTCAAAAGTGGGACATTTTTTCTGACTCACTCTGTAGTTCAGTGCACCGCACGGCACCCGGCCGGGCGCCTTGAGGACCCCGGCTGAGCCCCGGCAGGGCACCTTCCGGGAGCCATCGGTACACCTGCTCATCGGACGGAGCCCGTAAGGTTACCAGCCGGCACTCGGCCGGAACCCTGCCGGCACCCTTAAGGGCGCCTTGCATTTCACTCGACCAATTTTCTCCGGGCACCTCCCGGTCGCCGCAGAATATGTGACCACACATGCCGTAGAAATGAAAATCGGACGGTTCCCGTACGGTCTCTAAATCCACGACAAGCCCCGGGTGGGGAAAATCGTACGGGGCCCGGTTTATATGTGACCTAGGCATAAGCAAGACCTTCTTAGGATCGAAAAAAAGAAAGAAAACAGAATTCAACAAAGGACTTCAAATTTATTGTAAACAATTGGAAGACAATTTATTTTTTTAATTTATCAAAAGCTTCGATATATTTCATATGCTTTAGATTTATGTCCTCACTGATATAGTATATGTATTTTCCCACGGAATTTTTAAATTGGTGTATACCCGCCCTTTCAAGTAAACTTCATACTCATGCCCGTTATGCTGTTTTTAGTGTGCCGTCATTTATTTATAAACAACACGTGTGTGCAGGGTCGATGCATCGCCCTTTTAGTTCAGCTACAACTAATCAATCGTAATTTATTGCATTATCCTTGATACCTATTACCTGGATCTACCCTCACTGTTGTTTTTACCTTCCCATGAATGAACGAATTAAAGAGAGTCGCCTATATACTCTTTGAAGCTTACCACTATTTACTTGTGTACCGTCTTCACACTCGAAGGTTCCCTCTACGTCCTGGTCCGTACAGCCAACCCATATCCACCCGGTACCTGTAGCAACAGTTTGTGTTTGTGAGTACGTAAACAAAAGTGCTATCATCTCATCGTTGCTGTTGAAAACAACAAGTTTTCCACTAATAGCGGCACAAGATGATGAAGCCTCTGAATATGACATCGCGTCTTGCCCGGATGAACTTTGAGTAAACTTGTAACATCCGGATTCTACACTGTCCCATCCAGTGGGACATGCCGCTTCTGTGTCAAAAACAACAACAAGTAATCCATATTTAGAAGAGTGATAGAGTATTTTTGTGACTTTCGTTGTCATATTATAGTCTGATTAAATTTGTTTCAAGTATTTTTAAATCCCTCACTAACTTTATTTTCAGTGTTAAATAGAGAGGTTGTTGCAATGGTAAGAAATAGGACCCACAAACGCACTCATACACACCCCACATACTAACCCATACCCATGTCTACTGATATCCACCAAACTCTTCTGGTTTGGGCTGATGTGACTATTGTGGATCAATGTAACATCATGTAACACAGTGCCATGGTTAGCAATGAACGTTTCAGACAGATAATTTATAGTCGAGACACTGGCCAAGCGCAATCTTCATTTCACGTTTCTTGTTGATCCTTATTACATATTTAGTTTAACCGTAATTTTCATTAATTTGTTTTGTAAAGCGCTAAGAAACTGTATCTATATACCAGCGCTATCTTAATCTTATATATTATTGTTAATATTAATTAAAGAGCCAGCAATTGCCTTTAGGCTTATTTCCTTGCATCAGTCTTTAGATATCCAAACATAATTTTACGTATTCCTTAATAATCTTATGTCTCGTCAAACAAAATATTAATGTACCATATTGATGAAATTCCCTTTTCTATAAACACAAAATACAAGATCCTCTCATCGTACTCATGGTAGACAATTGTACCTTTGTTGTATGTCTTGTATCTTGAAACTAAGTACCTAACTATCAAATCTACATAGTACGACAGATGGGCATCGTTTCATGAAATCGTCGTAAGCACAACTTCACCGATATCCAATTGAAACGCGTGTTAAACTTAATACACGTATTTCAATGGAATGTCGGTGGCTTTACCCCCCCCCCCCCCCACTCTGGGATCAGAGGGACCGCATTCGTGCTCCCAAAATCTCCGGTGAAGGGGCGCTTTCCACATAACAAAGTCCGGCCCGTATTGACTAATACAAGCTGGAAATAAGGGGGGGGGGGTGCTTTCTAAAAACCTGCCCATATTTACTTATAAACACCGAAGATAGGGGGGGGGGTGGGCTTTACAAAAAAAAGGCCCATATTGACTTTACACACCGGAGATAGGGGTGCTTTCGAAGAGTTATGCGTACGCGTACCCTAAATAACACTGAGTAGGGGGGGGGGGGCTGGACTCTCATCAACACCGTTCAGTGGTATTCACGTTTATAGGCCCACCCGAGATTTACAAATATCATCTTTTAGACAGGGCCGTGGAAAGTGTGATGAAGCAGCAATTATCATTATCCCAAAAGCCTGTAAGATTTTTAAATCTATAGCAATATTAATATTCATATACACAGGTGTAACCGTCGCAACATGAATCTCAAACACAGTTTTCTAATTTCCGGTTATTATTTTAATGGCATTAAACATGTAGCAATTATTTTGTTTTATGTTTTATGTAGATAAAGTTGAGTTCTGGTCATGCGATTGCATTGTGAAAGAAAAGGTGTGGAATGGATCAGAACAAGTTGCTAATGTAGCATGTGAGTATTGGTGTGTACTGCAAAGTTCTGGAGTCATCAATATCATAAAAAATCTGGCACAGTCTTGGTAAAGTAACAAGCACTGTACACAGAAAGATGTATATGTGACTACAGTGGTGTCGGGCCTACTTACCTTGATTTCCTTATCTTTCTATGCTCATTAGTCAGCCAGTTTACATTTTCTACCAAAATTGTTTTGCAAATGACATTTATTCGTAATCTTGGACATTTAGTGTAAGTTTCGTTTGATTCTGTGAGAATTCCTTTTTTTTAATTACCAGTACTCAAGTTTATCTTTTAGCTTTTCATTGCCAAATATGTAATATAAGAAATCATGTACAATGATTAATCTACGGTCACAAAGGTTCGTACGAACAATGCGTTCGTACGAATCTCCCTTTTCGTAAGAATTCCAGAGTTCGTAGAGATTCGTAGACGGGGCATAGTTTCTAGTACGTCTTTTTTACGTCCTTCTTAAGGAGTTCGTACGAACGCCTTTTAATGTTTTCGTAAGAACCCCTTAAGTTCTTCTTACGTTAGACTTACGGCCATCTTACGAGTTGTTGTTCTCGCAAGATGGTCGTACGTGTAGCTGATGGAATTCTCAAGTCATTCGTAAGGAGATGTTACGATGTTTTAAAGACATTTTTTTCGGATTGCAAAAAAGCGCTGCAAACACTATTTACGTACCGTACGAAGGCCATACGAATCTCCGTTCGTAATGCGTTCTTACGAACGCCGTAAGAGCCTTCTATGAACAACTAAAGGCGTTATTAGGCTTCTAGAATTATCTCTCGACCCTACGAAATGTACAAATATCTTGCGTTGTTGTTATTACGACGTTCGTACGGCCGCCTTACGAAAACAGGGTTTCGTTCGAGGTTGAAAAAATCCATATTGCTCCGATTGTCTCATTTTCGCTCGCGTGAACAATGCCAGCACAAAACACTGACCTCTACCTCCTGGACGGACCATCGCCCATTCCCATTCACTATACGTTACGTACTAAAAGGCTGTATTGTCTGACCGTTCATGAATATTCATGTTTTTTGCTAAACTCGGCAAAATGTTTGCTTTTACTAAATGGAAAAATTACGGTGGGGGGTCGGATGAAATGGACATAATGAACATAGCAGAAGTGATAATTGATAATTCATGCTTCTTATCCTTCGTGCTTGACCTATAATCTTACAATCACTGGGCAGACTGAGTCCAAAGTTCGACTTGTTTCACATGTGTATTATAGGCAATGGCGAGCTTGCAACCTATTTTGAAAAATTACGGTGGGTGAACTTTCAAAAGTCAATAAGACATGAGGGCTCCAATGAAAGAGCTAGTGATAACGTACGTCGGGGTGGATGTGCTTTTCGTTCAAACAAAAAATGAATTTTTAACGATTAAAAAAAAAAGAAGTCCATAGGCTAACATGTATGGCTGCTGACTCTGACGATAGGGGGCGTTGTGAAATGAGACTAAACGGAGCTATATGTTGGACAAGACCATCGACCACAATCTCCGAACTTACGAGCGGTCTACGAACGCTTATTTCGTACGGCCTTCTTAAGTAGATCTTACGAAATGGTCTGAAAATCGTTCTTACGGCGTTCGTAGCAGCCCGTAACGTATTTGTGACCGAGGCTTAACCCTAATAAGGCCGGGGGGGGGCATTATGGCTCGGGAACGCATATGGATGGCGCCCCGCCGCTCGCTGACTTTTTTCTTTCGAGTCTCGCGCATCTTTCAACAACAAAAAAAAATGAAAATCGGACCAACAGTTACAAGGTCACGTAACCTTTTGTCTTTGCATGTCAGCCCGAAAATCGCTCATTTTTGTGATTTGTGTACAAAACATATGGAAATGTCATTTTTCCTAAAACTTGGTTATTGGGTCTTGTTTAAAGTTTAGGTGGTTGTTTTTGTAGTCAAAATAGTTGAATTGTAGTAAGAAATGAAATAAAACAACAAAAACAATGAAATACACAATATATTATAAAAACAAGAGATAACATAAGGAATAAGCTAGCTCTTCCGATTTTTTTTGTCGTATTTTATTCCAATTGGTCTAATAAAGATATGTAGTGAAAAAGAATGCTCAAATATGAATAATATATGATTTATGGGCAAAAATGTGATTTTATGACTTTATTTGCATAAATTACCATAAATATGCAAATAAGTAAATTTTTCAAAAAAATGAAATTATCATATTATTCTATACACTTCACTTGACAAGCGTGCACATTTTTGCGGAGATCGGTCGCTTCACGGCCGAGATCTTAAGGGGGGCATAATCCCCCCCCCCCCGGCCGTACTAAGACCTCAAATAGCCCGGCCTTTTTAGGGTTAACGACTGATTGACTTTGCTGTCATATTGATATGTACCAGTGTAGTGGATGAACTCTTAAATGGAATGGGACGTGAGGTTTCCAATGAAAGAGCTAGTGTCAACGTATGTCGGGGTGGATGTGATTTTCGTTTAAACAAAAAACGAATTGTTAACGATTTTGTTGGTAAAAGTCCATAGGCTAACATGTTAGGCTGCTGGACTGTGACGATAGGGGGCGTTGTCCAATGCGACTAATCGGAGCTATTATGATAGTGTCACAACATAGTATAATCAAGTTCGTAAATAGCTCTGGAACGCATGACCCCAAAATATCCACAGATCTTTGACACGATGGATCGTTCCCACGTGTGCGTTTTAGAATAATCACTTCCGAAGTGATGGAGGTGCTTCATGAATACCTTTTGTTTGCCTCTTGAGAAGAATACTTCCACCTGTGTATCAGATAAATGTACTGTTGGTGCATAAATGAATACTGATTACATAACTTTCATGAGCACGATTCGAGTATTCGTCTCAATGGTTTTACGATTTGGGTAAATGATCTTGATCTGCCCATGCGCAAATCAAAATTACGAAGTCGCTTATTGTGATGGATATTAGTGGGTACCTTACACCATGGCCACATATAACTGTACAATTATCTGCGTCTGGTTCATGACAGATTTGGCAGAATACCCCTATAGTAAAGAGACCTTTATGCTCGATATTGGTCAAACCTTTGTGAAATTTAAAATTATAACTTTTCGAATTCAAACATTTGCATTTTGTTGCAAATGAGTGATTGATTGGTTGTTTTTATTCATAATCAATGCAAAAAGAACACAGCACAATGCATGTTACAAACATTGACATATCTTAATGATAATGTAGCATACCGTAGAAGTATTGGTGTGTCCTGCAAGCTCTGGAATCATCAAAATGATAAGAAATTTGGCCCAGTCATGGTAAAGGAACAAGCACTGTTCACAGAAAGATGCATATGGGGCTACACAAACATGTGGAATAAGTTCATTTTAAGCTGTTACTTGTCATATTTAGGATATGAAGGCATTTGGAGAACCACGCATTTCAGGGAACATTTACAGATAAAGGTGAGTTCTAATCATCCGATTGCATTGTGAAAGAAAAGGTGTGGAATGGATCAGAAAAAGTTCACCATGTAGCATGTAAGTATTGGTGTGTACTGCAAAGTTCTGGAGTCATCAAAATCATAATAAATTTGGCCCAGTCTTGATAAAGTAACAAGCACCGTACACAGAAAGATGTATATGGGACTACACAAATGGTGTCGGGGCTACTAACCTTGATTCCCTAATCTTTCTATGCTCCTTACTCAGCCAGTATACATTTCCTACCAAAATTGTTTGGCAAATGACATTGAACATTAAAGTTACGTTTGATTCTGTGAGAATTAATTTCCTTTTTTTTTTACCAGAACTCACCTTTATCTTTAAACTCTAATGTTCTACCACACGTGCATAATAACAACGATAACGCTCAAAAAAAAAAAAATTCCATCTCCACGGAACTCAACTTTCTCTTCAAGGTAATACGTGCACGGTAATAAGTAATTGTGAATCATAGTAATTCATAACATGAAAGAATGTTCTGTAAATGTTGTAGATAACTTTCATTTCTACTTTTCTGTTGCTTACAGTGAGATGAAATTGAAATGTATGTGTCACTTCTAGACAAAAGAGAGAATCCATTTTGATGGTTGTGCCTTATGTTTTGCAACCAAACGATGCTTTGCGGTTGGAATACATAATAATAAACATATGGAGGAAGAAAATATTGCTAAAAGGGGGAAAAGAAATGTATGTTGTAGTTGAATTTCAATTTGATATATAAAGATAAAATAGAAGATGCACTTTTTAATATTGGGTGGCCAACTTAATAGGAAGATAAAACTCAGTGATTGATTGGATACTTTCATTCATATTCAATTAAAAAATAACGAATTATAATACATTTTACAAACATTGACATATCTCAGTTAAAGATAAAGATGAGTTTTGATCATGTGATTGCAATTTGAAAGAAACGGTGTGATATCGTTCAGAATAAGTTGATAATGTAGCATATCAGTATTGGTGTGTACTGCAAGCTCTTGAATCATCAAAATTTGACCCAGTCATGGTAAAGGAACAAGCACTGTTCACAGGAAGATGCATATGGGACTATACAAACATCTGGAATACAAGTGTGGTCCTCATTTTTAAGCTTCTACTTGTCATATTTAGAATAAGAAGACATTTGACGCGCCATGCTTTTCAGGGAACACTCTGAGGTTCTTCCACACGTGCATAATATAACAATGATAACGCTCACAAATTATTTTTCCTCTCTCCCAGGAACCCAATTTTCTCTTTAAGATGATACATGCACGGTAATAAGTAATTGTGAATCATAGTAATTAATAACATGTAAAGTGGCAGTTGCTGCAATTGTTGTTTGTATAGAAAGGTTTTGTTGAATGTGTATAAACATGCACATATATTTGATTTGTTTATTTGTGTGAAGATTATTAATAAATTGCCTGTGGAGGGCTCGAAAATTGAAGAAAAAATGAAAGAAGTTGTGTAATTGTTGAAGAAAGCTTCATTTCCACTTTTCTGTCTACTTTTTTCTGTTGCTTACAGTAAGATGAAATCGAAAAGTTACTATGTGCCACTCCTAGAAAAAAAAAGAGCCCCATTGTGATGGTTGAAATTAAATAATGCTTTGCGGTTGGAAAAAGGTTAGCAGAGAGAAACCTTTTCCAAACGAAAGTTTGTTTTGTTTGCGTATGGTTTAATGGCTGTATATTCGATGAACTTCTAATGTATTCCGGTAAAGAACTTTGGAAATTTAAATACCGAAAATACACTCTAAAGAAATACAGCCTAGCGATAGAAAGAGTTTCAATGTTATCTTATTACCGACATTATGTCCTGGGATTTATTTTATTACATATTTTAGGCAAACAGTGTAAATTGAAAAATTGTATAACCGTCAAAGTATTGGAATAATTCTTTCCACCGAACCCACTATCATTCACAAAATATATTCAGTTTTTTTTACCTATAGCTACCCCCGTAAAAAAGGACATAAAATAACTTTAACAAAAAAAATTGTCACTCAACTGCGAACCTGCCAAAATGAAATAATTATTTTCCAGCATTATTAGCAAATAGAAACGAAATGAGAAAGGATGAACGCCGTGGCCGTCAGAGGTGAAATGAACCGTGCACGACAAACACATATCATATGTTTAATCATCCAATAAACCATGGCATGAACAACGCTATTAGTATAATTGTTGAAAACGGAATTTAATTCTAGTATCATTGGAATAAGTACACTCTAAATTACAGGGATTTAAAATTTAAATCTTAAGCCGGATTTGAATAAATTAAATCCATAAAGATTGATTTTTAATCTTAAAAGATTGCTAAACTGGTTCTTAATCCGAGTTTCAAATATATTTTTTTCAATCCCAAAAGATTAAAAAAAGTTCCGAAAATTAACGGCAAATTGACCAATCCTGGCGATAAGATTTTGTCACATGACAAAGAAGTCCCCAAAAGGATTGCTTTTAAATATTTATCAGGGTTAATTTTAATTTTAGAAAGATTTATAATATAAATCTTTTGAACTTATTTTTTAATCCTTTACAGATTAAAACTTTTTAATCCTAGCGAAGATTAATTTTAAATCCACATCGATTGGTCCCTACCTACAGTACATGAAAGATTTAAAAATAAATCCTATAGATTTAAATTTAAATCCCTGTAATTTAGAGTGTAGGTTATCACCAACTGATGAATGCAGTGTTGATAGAGAGCAAGTAGATAATAATGTAGTAATAGTGATGTGTATCAATTATTCAAGAACAATATCCGCCGTTCGAGGCCAATATCAATATGTAAGGCTAAAATGCAACCCCCCCCCCCCCCAAAAAAAAAAAAAAAAAAAAACACACACAGGAAAAATGGCCTCCATAGTCCACTACGTCGCTATATCATTAAAAAGTTAATTTAAATATGAAAATGATGAAGCTCGATTCATCTGAAAGCTAATATTAATATAAAATATCGTTTTTTCTATTTTTATGAATAGACACGCAATTGGACTGAAAAAAAACAGAAAGAAAGAAGAAAAAGGCCTCCAATAAGAGGGAGACCCAGGAGAAGAAGAAGAAATCAAAAAGAAGAAACACATTAGTTGAAGAAATATCAATTCAACTTCTTTCCATTGATTTTCTTTGGATTATACGTGTTTTACATGGTCAAAACATCACCTCCCTGCATGTATACGCCCGCCTACCTCTACATGTGCCCGAGGAGAGGGGAGGGTGATAAAGCATACAGCTAGTGTTGTATATCAAATATCAGAGAGATGAAGGATGCAATATTTTTAAAGCCTTTCCTGATGTTTTATTTTGAAATGGCCAGGAAGATGTATTCTGGATTAATTAGCTTGGTGATTTTACAAGCACATTCAAGCAGCAGTATAATATGATTTGGTATCAGTAGGTATTTATTATATTGTATAATGTTGATAACTTGTATGTTAAAATTCCAACAAGTTTCCCACTCCATGTAATATACAAAAATATAGTGTACAATATTTGTTTTGAACCTGTATTGCATACATGATTTTTATGGTTAAATGATTTCCGTATTCTTAATCAGTATCGGAAATGCGTGTAATAGGCCTCATGTAGCAATCAGCCTTAATGCTTTTTTTAGTTTTTTTGTTTGTTTTGGGGGAGGAAGGGGAGGAATTATATCATAAATGTCTTTGTACTGTTTATCCTAGCCTCATTTGTTTTAATATTGACAAAGTACTGTAATAATTCTTTCCACCGAATCAACTATCATTGACAAATTATATTCAGTTGTTTTACCTATAGCTACCTCCCGTAAAAAGGACATAAAATAATTTTTAAAAAACAATTTGTCACTCAACTGCAAACATGCCAAAATAAAATCATTATTACTCAGCATTGGTACCAGATATAAACGAGATGAGAAAGGATGTAGGCCGTGACCGTCAGAAGTGCAATGAATCGTGCACGACAAACACATATCGTGTTTAATCATCCAATAAGCCATGGCATGAACAACTTAGTATAATTGTTGAAATCGAATTTAATTATATAGGATAGGTAGGTGATAATGAACTCATAAATGCAGTGTTGAGAAAGAGCAAGTAGAAATACTGTAGGAATAGTGATGTGTATCAATTATTCAACAGACAATTTCAGCCCTTCGAGGCAAATTTCAATATGTAGGCTAATGCTAAAATGCAATCTCCCCCCCTCCCCCCAAAACCCAGATGAAACATAAATAGAAAGAAAATGGCCTCCATAGTCTACTACGTCACCATTATCATTAAAAAGTTAATCCTGTAAAAAAAAAACTTTGGAAATGTACATACCGAAAATACGCTCTAAAAATATACAACCTAGCGATAGAGGGAGTAATGCTCGTCGTTGTACCCTTATTATGTCCTAGGATTCATTCCATTACATATTTAGGCAAACAGTGTAAATCGAACTATAATTGTATAACCGTCAAAGTATTGGATTGTTAACCCTTTCCACTGAATCCACTATTATTCACAAATAGTATTCAGTTGTTTTACTGATAGCTACCCCCCCCCTCCCGTTAGTGGACAAAACCATGAAATACCTTTAAAAGGAGAATTTTTCACTGAACTGCAAACATGCCCAAATAAAATCATTATTACTCAGCATTGGTAACTAATAGAAACGAGATGAGAAAGGATGAACGCCATTGGCGTCAGATGTGCAATGAATCGTGCACGACAAACACATATTATATTTAATCATCCAATAAGCCATGGCATGAACAACGCTATCAGTATAATTGTTGAAACCGAATTTAATTATATAGGATAGGTAGGTTATCATGAACTCATAAATGCAGTGTTGAGAAAGAGCAAGTAAAAATACTGTAGGAATAGTGATGTGTATCAATTATTCAGCAAACAATTTCAGCCATTCGAGGCAAATATCAATATGTAAGCTAATGCTAAAATGCAACGTCCCCCTCCAAAAAAAACAGAGCAAAACATCAATAGAAAAAAAATGACCTTCATAGTCTACTACGTCAAAATATCATTAAAAAGTTAATCCTGTACGAAAAAAAACTTTGGAAATGTACATACCGAAAATACACTCTAAAGAAATACAACCTAGCGACAGAGGGAGTTTGGTAAACGCTCGTCGTTGTACCCTTTATTATGTCCTGGGATTTATTATAATACATATTTAGGCAAACAGTGTAAATCTAACTATAATTGTATAACCGTCAAAGTATTGGATTGTTAACCCTTTCTACAGAATCCACTATTATTCACAATAGTATTCAGTTGTTTTACTGATAGCTACCCCCCCCCCCCCCCGTTAGTGGAAAAACACATAAAATACCTTTAAAAAGAGAACTTTTCACTGAACTGATAACATGCCAAGATAAAATCATTATTACTCAGCATTGGTACCAGATATAAACGAGATGAGAAAGGATGAACGCCGTGGCCGTCAGAAGTGCAATGAACCGTGCACGACAAACACATATCATGTTTAATCATCCAATGAGCCATGGCATGAACAATGCTTTTAGTATAATCGTTGAAACTGAATTTAATTATACTATGTTTAGGATAGGTAGGTGATCATGAACTCATAAATGCAGTGTTGAGAAAGAGCAAGTATAAATGCTGTAGGAATAGAGATGTGTATCAATTATTCAACAAACAATTTCCGCCAAATGAGGCAAATATCAATATGTAGGCTAATGCTAATATGCTACCCCCCCCCCCAAAAAAAAAAAAAAAAAAAACAGGGGAAAAACTAAATAGCAAGGAAATGGCCTCCATTGTCTACTACGTCACTATATCATTAAAAAGTAAATCCTGAAAAAAAACTTTGTAAATGTACATACCGAAGATACACTGTAAAGAAATACAACCTAGCGATAGAGGGAGTTTGGTAAACGCTCGTCGTTGTACCCTTATTATGTCCTTGGATTTATTCTATTACATATTTAGGCAAACAGTGTAAATCTAACTATAATTGTATAACCGTCAAAGTATTGGATTGTGAACCCTTTCCACAGAATCCACTATTATTCACAAATAGTATTCAGTTGTTTTACTGATAGCTACCACCCCCCCCCCCCCCCGTAAGGGGAGAAATACCTTTGAAAGGAGAATTTTTCACTGAACTGCAAACGTGCCAAAATAAAATCATTATTACTCAGCATTGGTAACAAATAGAAACGAGATGAGGAAGAATGAAGGCCATGGGCGTCAGAAGTGCAATGAATCGTGCACAACAAACACATATTATCATCCAATAAGCCATGGCATGAACAACGCTATTAGTGTAATTGTTGAAACCGAATTTAATTGTATTATGATTAGGATAGGTAGGAAAAGTGATGTTAACAATTATTCAACAAACAATTTCCGCCATTCGAGGCAAATATCAATATGTAGGCAAATGCTAAATTGCAATCTCCCCCCTCAAAAAAAAAGAAGAGGAAAACATATATAGAAAGAAAATGGCATCCATAGTCTACTACGTCAAAATATCATTAAAAAGTTAATCCTGTAAAAAAAAAATGGAAATGTACATACCGAAAATACACTGTAAAGAAATACAACCTAGCGATAGGGGGAGTTTGGTAAATGCTCGTCGTTGTACCCTTATTATGTCCTGGTATTTATTATGTTACATATTTAAGGCAAACAGTGTAAACCGAACTATAATTGTATAACCGTCAACGTATTGGATTTTAACCCTTTCCACAGAATCCACTATTATTCACAAATAATATTCAGTTGTTTTACTGAAAGCTACCCCCCCCCCCCTCCCCGTAAGGGAAAAAAACATAAAATACCTTTAAAAAGAGAACTTTTCACTGAACTGCTAACGTGCCAAAACAAAATCATTATTAATCAGCATTGGTAACAAATAGAAACGAGATTGAAAAGGATGGACGCCACCCTAGTAGTTTTGAGTGTTGCGAAAATATATTTTTTCCCTATTTTTTCCCTATTTTTTCCCTATTTTCTGGAAAAGCAGACTATTTTTTCCCTATTTCCTTCAAGAAAATAGGAAAAAAATAGGGCTATTTTTTTCCTATTTTCAAGTACAAACTATTTTTTCCCTATTTTTTTCACCTATATTTTTTTTCAGACAATTTTTTACCTATTTTCTATAAGAAAACAGGAAAAAAATAGTCCTATTTTTTTCCTATTTTCAAGCACAAACTAATTTTTCTCCATTTTTTTCATCTTCAACTTTTGTGGACTATTTTATTCCTATTTTTTTTAAAGAAAATAGGAAAAAAATAGTTCTATTTTTTCCTATTTTCGAGTACCAAACTATTTTTTCCTATTTTTTCACCTTCATCTTTTTCAGACTATTTTTTTCCTATTTTCTCCAAAAAAATATGAAAAAAATAGGACTATTTTTTCCCTATTTTTTTCATCTTAATCTTTTTCAGACTATTTTTTCCCTATTTTTTCACCTTAATCTTTTCAGACTATTTTTTCACCTTTATCTTTTTCAGACTTCTTTTTACCTATTTGCGAGTACTATTTTCTTCCTATTTTTTGCACTTACATTTTTTATGACATGATACAAATTTGTAAACTATTTTTTGTCTATTTTCTAAACTTGCATATTTTCATTGTTTATGACTGGCATCCTATTAAAAAAGCCCGCTTCTCCTGCCATTATCTCTGTTGTTCATTTTGCGACTTATTGGTGGTTTTTAGCTGTGGGGTCACATATTGAATAGTGAGCTCAAAGATAACCATAAATAAACAATGTGTAAAAAGAAAATGTACGAAATTTCAATTTTGTTCCTTTATTAATATTCTTGATTTTATTTACAAAACTATAGTAGTGACTAGTGCACTCAAAGATAACCATACATAAACCATGTGTAAAAAGAAAATGTACACATAGAAATTTCAAAAAAAAAATCTCCTTTATTAAAAGAAAAAAAAGCATTCGATCGAGATATTCCCGTTCTATGTGTGAGTAAAGTTTCAACGTAGAGGACAGTACGCAAGTACCCGGACGTAATTTGAAAATTTCCCGTTATTTTTTTTCCCCACTGGCCCCCTGATGTGCGCATCGGACTTTTGCTGATTTCCGTTCATCAAACGTCTCCAAATCACACCAAAATGTCTTCCAGCAATTATTCTAGCGATGAAATTTCATCAAGAGATAGTGACTCCTCATACTCCGATGCCTCCTTATCCCATTTTAGTGATTCTTCCCAAGAAAATGAGCCCGACAAATTTTCAAAATATTACTAGTCCCACTCGTAGAGAAACAAGTTTGTTGTCGAATGACGGACGATCGACGAGCGGAACTGGCACCAGAAAACAGCTGAAAAGGTACGTTTATTTCTGAAACTTAATTATATTATGATATATATATTTTTATTGTGTCTGTTGTTGAATATAATGCTACTTCATAGACATAGTAGGCTTATAGAATGTTATTTACGTGCTGAGTGAAGTGAATCCCCAAGTGCAGTGTAGTGTCTGTATACTGTAGTAGGAGTTGCCCCCACCCCCATATAAGCCTCCTACTACCAGAGGGCGCCATAGGTCTTCTCGCACTGGGACGACAAGCTCTTACAAGCTCCTGGCACTAGAGGGCGCCATTGGCCTTCCCGCGCTAGGACGACAGATTGAGAACTGACATAGACTGACTGTACACGTTGAGATACACTCCGAGTAACTAGATTGGTAAGTGCAAGTTCTTTGTCTCATTTGTAGTATTTAAGACGTAATACATTGTAGCCTATAATCCATAGGTCAAGGCTACTTCATTGGCGCTGCGAGCATATTGCTTTCTTGCATTTGCGGTGATTTTTAAGACTTGTGATTTTTGCACAGCGAGCACGGCTGCCCTAAAGCATAGGTAAAACATATGCGGTCCGATGCGCTGGGCGCGAATTTTTTTTCCGTACTCGAGAGGGCAAATACCCCATGTGCGCATGCGCGTGGACTTGTGATTTCTCTGCTACTTCCCATACGAAATGTACATGTATTCGCGCGCTGGGCTAAGCTGCTCGCTGTGAATTTGATATAATCAGTAGATTAGATCCTAAGTTAAATTTCGAATTTTCGTCTTGGGCAGGGCGGGCTACTCTGCTTTGCCTATTTCGTAATTTTTGGTGTATAATTCTCTGTTGTTTCGTGTGGGTGTTTCGAGCCAGGCTGTAATATTAGCCGGTTTGGGACATTTTTGCTGTGATTTTTTTTTGGTCGGTCGTCTGCTCTCGCAAGCTCCAAGTGTAGTTCCGTCACGGCTGTATGCGTGCCTGGGCTTTTTCACTGGGGGTTTGAGGGCAGTGCGAATCGAGTTTGCGTGTTTGAATTTTCTGTAGCGAGTGTTTGAACTTTGTTTGTGGTGTGGGGTGTCTGATTAGGCATTGTTTTGTGTTGAGCGGTTGTTTTGTACGTGAATTCGAGCCAGGCTGTAGTATTAGCCCGGTTTGAAACATTTTTTTTGAGTGCGTGCTATTTTGTTTGAGCGCGCAGGTTTTGGAGACTGCAGGTTTTGGCGGTTGCAGGTTTTGGCGCGCAGGTTTTGGCGGCTGCCGGTTGCGGCACAGCACTTTGCTACACACTGCAGCATATTTGATTCGGCGGAGGGATATTTATTAGTCCTTCTCCTCTCGATCGACGCCATTTTGTTTGCGGCTGTCTGTGGATCGCTGACAGGGATTTGTTTTGCCTGCTGCCTTTTCGCAGATTGTTGGGAAGCTAGAGCTATTTTGGACGATTGGAGTGGGGTAAGTTTCGGAAATATTCTCGGTTAATTTGTTTTTCGATTGATATTAGATCTACTTTTTTCGATTTGGTGATTTGAAGCCTGTTTTGCCCGGATTTGGGGGCAGGCTGACTGTGCCATCATATTGGGAGTCTAGACCTGGATCTGTTATTAGATCTAGGACCTAGACCTGATTTTGGGGTTGATAGCAGTAGGCTGTCTATAGTATTTTAGGTGCGTGAGTGTTTGGTTTTTGTGCGTGTTGTGTGTGGACCCACCCACTCAGTGTAGTGCGGGAGTCCTTTCAAAAAAAAAAAAAAAAAAAAAAAAAAAAAAAAAGGAAAAACGGGTGTGATTATCCGTGTTGGAGTGAATTGAGTAAGCTGCACCTAGAATAATTCTAGTTAATTCTAGTAAATTCTAGTAAACTCTAGAATTCTAGTTAATTCTAGTTAATTCTAGTAAATCTCAGTTAAGGATTTAGGAAACTTATTTTTTAGTCGGGTAATTTCCCCGACGTGAATTAGTGGTAATTTTAGTAGACTATTTGAAGGCTTTTGCGACTATCGTGTCGCTATGAGTATGACGGATGGGGAGGCTAAACTCCCCATTAATGCGTGTTCTTTTGAAGAACTCGCAGTCATGCCGGGGCTAGCTCATGCGCAGGCCGGGATCATTTTGGGTCTCCGGACTGAACATGGGAATATAACCCCGGAGTTATTTGAAGCATCCCCAGGGCTAGCAGAGTCCAGGGGGCTTCTAAGTGGGTTCGACTTTACTCCTCGGGAGGATACCCGGGGGGCAGGGGGGGCTCCCAGTCAGGATAGGGTTAGCCAGAGTGTTTTTTCTACTCCGTCGGGGCAACGGGCCCCGAACACTAGCACCCCCTGCGGAGCTCAGGCCCAGGCAGGGGGACAGCAATACCCATATGATGTGTATCCGCCTCCATTTTCTAACCAAGGGGATGTATCGGGAAGGCCCCGGGGCGTAGCCCCGACTGGATTTTCCACCCCCGGGGGAATGAACCAGTCGCTGGACCCTCCTGTGTCCTCGTATAGAGCTAGGGGAACCCTAGGGGAGGACAGACCCTCGAGTTATCAACCCTTGGGGAGGGCAGACCAGGCCCCCAGGGGAGAGTCAGGAGGGCGTTCTTGGTTGGGGGGTGTGCCCGCAATGGAGCAGGGGTGCACAAACCCTGAGGGGCGAACTAATCGAAGGGGGGTAGATGTGGGGCGGGACCCTCGGTCCCCGCCCTATCCTGGATTTAATGCCAGGGATATCCGTGAGGAATTCCAACCCCTAGTAGGCCGGGGGGGTAGTCCCACCCCAGGGAATCAGATACATCGGGCTTATGCCCCCAGGGGGGATAGGCAAGGGGGAAACACGGGTAGGGCATCCTACCAGCGACTCCCCAGGACTGTTTCCTTTGATGGGCGCGGAAACTGGAGGGCTTTTCTCCATAAATTCACTGCGTTTGCGGACCAGCAGGAATGGGATGGGCCCCAGAGAGTGAATCAGCTAAGCTGGTGCTTAGAGGGGAAAGCGGGGGATTATCTGAGCCTGACTCTGGAACAAGAGCCGGACCTGGAGTATTTCACGCTGGTCCGAAAATTGGCGCAGCGTTTCGACCACGGCGGATTGCCGGAATCTGCCCAACTCGAGTTTGCGTCTGCCAAGCAGGGGCCGGAGGAATCCCTGCCTGAGTGGTCTGATCGGGTGCTCGGGTTAGCTCTCCGAGCATTCACCGGGGTCCAGGGGCCCTATTCACAACAGCAGGCGGTCCTCCGCCTGTGCCAAGGGTGCTTAAATCGGGAGGCGGGATGTCACGCGCTGACTCAGCATCCCGCTACCGTGGGGGAAGCCATAGGGCATATTCAGTGGCACCAACATGTGTACCGGGCCATGTACGGGCGGGTGCGTCCAGGTAAGTCGGTTGCCTTTGAGGATGCGGGGGAAATTGAAGTCCGCCAAGTGGACTTATCCCCCCAACCTCCTAGCCGACCTGAAGACGGGCAACTCGCTGCAGTAGAACGCCGAATGGTGGAGCGCCAGGGCCGCCTAGAGGCCCGGGTAGCTAACATGGAGCCCCGGCTAGCTAACATAGAGCCCCGGCTAGCTAACATAGAGCCCCGGCTAGCTAACATAGAGCGGGATATCCGGAAGCTCCTAGATACCCAACAGTCAAGGCCGGCGGCCTCCCGGGAAAGAGCCAAGTCCCCGGGGGGTGACCGGTGTTATGCTTGCGGGGGACAAGGGCACTACCGGAACCAATGTCCCACAGCCCGGGGAGACAGAGGGAACGCGCGGGTTTCTTGTGTTAACTGCCGAGAAGCGGGAAACTCCAGCGGGTCGGAGGAGGAGGCCAGTCCCCGACCCGACCCGAACGAGGCCAGCCACTAACCGGGTCACCGGTTAGTCGGGCGGTTATGCCTGAGGAAGCGTTAAATCAGGTGGGAGAGCCTGATTCAGGTGGGATGGGATTGATAGAAGCCACCACGGAGCTGGGCGAGGCACTCTCCCAGTACATAGAGGAGGTTACATTTTGCGAACCTTCGAATCCTCCACAGATGATCGGGTCGCTGGACCCGATGCCGGAGGCCACCTCGAATTTGGAGCCGGATGTCGCCTCGGATTCGGAGCCGGGTACCGCCCTGGATCCGGAGCCGGATGCCGCCCCGGAGCCGGAATCGGAGGAGGAAGGGACGGAGGTAGTGGTTTGCCGACTACAGTCCAGTTCCTCCCTTACTATCCCAATAGTGATAGGGGGTTTCTCCCTTAAAGCAATAGTAGATACGGCGGCGGAGGTGACTATCATCTCGGATCGGGTGCTACAGCACCTGGAACCGCAGCCCGAAAAACGGCGGGAGGCCGTGTTACATGCTGCGGGACGGAATATGAGCATGAGGGGGTCAGTAACGGGGCCAGTGAGTATTCTGTTGGGAGGACAAGAGTTCTCCGAGCAGCTATATGTTGCACCCATTTCGGACGACATGTTATTGGGGATGGATTTTCTCCATAAACATAGGGCCGTGATTCACATGCACCATCCCAGGTTACTGCTGGGGGGAGTGGAAATTCCCATGCAACATGGGGACAATCCCAGGCAAATGGGGGTGGCTAGGGTGTATGTCCGAAAGAGGGTAATCGTTCCTCCCAATGCCGTTAAGCGGGTGACGGGGGTATTAGACCAACGGTTACAGGATTTTGTATTTGAACCATTGCTGAACCTACCTGCTATCTTGGTTCCCTGTTCCTTACATGGGGCGGGGAAGAGTGCGAAGGTATATGTGATCAACCCCACGGACCGGCACCTGAAACTCACCTGTGCAGACGTCCTTGGGGAGGCGCGAGAATACCAGGACGAAGAGGCTCTGGGGGAGGTTCCTGCTGGCCCAAGTGTGGTGGTCTCCCAAATCAAAACGGAGGGAACCGAAGAAATCCCGCCGCACCTAACCGACCTCTACGAGCGGTCCTCAACCCTTTTGTCTGAAGAAGAGCGAGGCAAACTCCGGGAACTATTAATTCGTTTTTCGGGGGTTTTCGCTCAGGATGAGTTCGACTTGGGGAATTTTGACGAAATTGAACACTCCATCGACACAGAGAGTGCTGCTCCGGTGAAGCAGAAAATGAGGCGTACTCCGCTGAATTTCGCTAAGGAGGAGAAAGCACACCTGGACAAAATGGAAGGGGCAGGGATAATTCAACCTTCCCAGTCGGAGTGGGCTTCGGCCCCAGTCCTCGTCCGGAAACGAGACGGGGGAGTCCGGTGGTGCATAGACTATCGGGCGTTGAATGCAGTGACCCGCAAGGATGTATATCCGCTGCCGAATATCGAGGAATGTTTGGATACCTTGGCGGATAATGCTTGGTTCTCTAAGCTGGATGCAAATTCGGCTTACTACCAAGTAAAAATTAAGGCGGGAGATAGGAAAAAAACCGCCTTTACCACTAAGTACGGGCTCTATGAGTTTGTACGTATGGGGTTTGGTCTGTGCAATGCGCCAGCGACCTTCTCGCGGGCAATGGACCTGATCCTAAGGGGTATAAATTGGCAGACTGTCCTGGCCTTTCTGGATGATGTGGTCGTCCTGGGGAGATCGAGTAAGAACCACCTCGCCAACTTAGAAGAGGTCCTGGGAAGGTTTGAGAAATTTGGGCTTAAATTAAAGCCTAAAAAGTGTGTTCTTTTCCAGGAAAGGGTAGAGTTCTTGGGGAGGGAGGTGAGTGCCAACCGGGTCCATCTCCGGGAGGAGCACATCCGGGCAGTCCGCCAATGGCCCACCCCAAGGAAAACAAGACAAGTCGAGCAGTTCTTGGGCCTGGCTAATTATCACCGGGCCTTTATCAAGGATTATGCTGCGATTGCGGTACCCCTCTACCGGATCACCGGGAAACAGCCGTTTCACTGGGGAATAGACCAGCAGCATGCCTTCGAGGAAATTAAAGATCGCCTCACGGAGGCCCCCGTACTCACTATGCCTAACGGCCGGGATTCATTTATTCTGGATACGGATGCCTCCAATGACGCTATTGGGGCGGAACTCCTTCAGGTGCAGGGAGGAGAGGAGAGGGTGGTATCCTATGGCAGTTGTGCGCTAACCGCGGAACAGCGGCGGTACTGCGTCACCAGGCGGGAACTGCTAGGGGTGGTTAAATTCACTCGGCAATACCGCCACTATCTGCTAGGAAAACCGTTTGTGGTCCGTACGGATCACAGCAGCCTCACGTGGCTTCTCCATTTTAAACACACCCCAGGGTCAGTTGGCTCGCTGGATGGAGGAACTCAGTCAGTATGACATGCGCCTGGAACATCGTCCGGGCAAGAAGCACGCTAATGCTGATGCTCTCTCTAGGGTTCCACTGGCCGAACCCCTCTGTGAGGAGTACCGATTGGGCTTTAGTCTACAACATCTGCCGTGCGGAGGGTGTGGGTACTGCTCAAAGGCTCACCAGAATTGGGCCGCCTTTGGGGAGGTAGTCGACAATATAATCCCTCTTGCTGGCCGTGCTGCGATGGTGGGAGCCTCGCCGAAATTAGACCCACAGGCGGGTATCGGAAGGACCCATGCGGTGATCTGCACTTCTTCTTGGGAAGCCGGAGCCGCGAGGGAAGAACCCGCTATAAGGACCGTAAGACTAAGGCCGGTTGGGGTCGCGGATGGAGTACCCTTGCCCGAGGACAGGGTGCGGGCCGAACAAAAAAAAGACCCCAGTCTGAAGGCGCTGGGTAAATGGCTAGAAGATCAGCAGGAACCCGATGAGGCCACCATAATGCTGTGGGGTCCGGAGGAGAAGTTCCTCTGGATTAACAGGACTCAGTTCACGCGGGTCGAAGGGGTCATTTGCAAAAGAGGTGAGGACCAGGGTTTATTGCTGCTAGTGCCAAGATTATTGAGGGAGGAGGTCATGTATGCAGGTCATGACCTTCCGGCTGCGGGTCATCCCGGCAGGGATCGGACCAAGTCCTATATTCGGGTCAAGTACTTTTGGTACAAAATGGGCCAGGATGTGGCGGAGTATGTCCGAACTTGCCAGGCCTGCAATCAGAACAAGAAGACAACCAGGTACGGTAAAAGTCCCATGCGAAATTATCATGCGGGGGCACCTATGGAGCGGGTTCACCTAGACTTTCTTGGGCCCTTGCCTAAGTCATCCAGGGGAAACGAGCACATACGCATGATGGTGGACCAGTTCACCAAGTGGGTAGAGTGTATTCCGCTACCGTCTCAGACGGCGGAGGAGACTGCCCGTGCTGCAGTGGGGGAATTCTTCTGCCGTTTCGGCTACCCGCTTGCGGTCTTTACGGATCAGGGGCGCAATTTCGAAAGCAAACTCTTTAAGGGAGTTTGCAAGGTCCTGATGATTCACAAGGCCAAGACAACACCGTACCGACCTTCGGGAAATGGCCAGGTAGAAAGGTATAATCGTACCTTGATGGATGCAGTCCGGTGCTACGTGGGGCGGAACCAAAATGAATGGGACGAGTACCTGCCACAAATCTCCGGAGCACTCCGAGCTACAGTTAACCGGAATACCGGGTATACTGCTAACCGTTTGATGCTCGGGCGGGAGGTGAACCAGCCAGCCCATTTAATGTATCCCCTTCCCAGGGGCAATTTGACCCTGGATCGAGAGGGGTATTTGAGCAAGCTGGTCAAGGCAACCCAGGCGGCGCATGAGGCCGCTAGGGCCAATCTACAGAGCGCCCAGAAACGGATGAAGCGCGACTACGACGTGCACTCGTTCCGGAGGCAATTCGAAGAGGGTGATCCAGTGTATGTCCTTGACACTGCACAGGTCAAGGGCAGATGTAAGAAACTGAGCAGCCCTTGGAAAGGCCCCGAGAGGGTGGTTAAGAGGCTGACCCCCGATCTTTATCGGGTTGAGCTCCGGAAGTCGATCTCCACTGTCCATCAGGATCGCCTCAAGCCATGCCGGGACCGGGAGTTGCCGGAGTGGTGCCAGGAGAGCAGGCGGATCGATCCGGAGACCTTGTTCTGCCTATGTCGCCAGCCGTACGATGAGACCCGCTTCATGATTGGCTGCGACAGCTGCGAAGATTGGTTTCATGGGGACTGCGTAGGGGTAACCCCCAGCGAGAGCACCCATATTGACAAGTATTATTGTCCTCTGTGTGTGGAGCAAGGAAAGAGGTAAGGTTAGGAGTTGTTGTTTTGGGGCGGGAACTGATTATGTTTCCGCCTTTCTCTTTTCTTTTCTACAGATGGAGGAAGCAGTGAACTTGCCACTACCCGAAGATCCGGAGGGTTTCTCGGATCTTGAGGACATATCAGAGGGTGATGGGCTTCTGGCGCCCTCTGAGGAGCAGGGGGGACCTGGGTTTTTTGATAGTTATGGGAGTACCGTTATGGGAGGGGCGGATATGGCACCTCCAAGGGGGGAAGTGGTGGCCCGGGGGGTCCTGGATTGGCTCGGGAGGGGAAGGCGCCTTCCGTATCCGGGTGTAATTGTGCGTATGGCCCAGTCGCAGCTTCCCTGGGACGTAGTCCTGGGGTCCCTCGACGGGGCGTATGGGCGGGCTATCACGAGCGGTGATGCGGGTTGGGTGGGGTGCCTGCATGAGTACCTCCGGGGGCGTCTGCCCCTGGAGGACTACATCGACAGGTTTCCGTTGCTGGGGGCCGGGAAGGGAACCAAGGAGGAGGAGGACGAGGTACTTGTGTACTTCGATCCCAGTACTCCTTGGTGGGAGCCGAGCATGGTTGAGAGCCAGCGCTTTCACCACGGCCTGGCCCAACTGTCACCATTCTGGGGGAGGGCTTCCATGTTGCCTTCCACCTTGGGCAGCGGGAGGACCCAGGGGACACCGTTCCCAGGGTCAGGGATAGAGGATCTAACAGAGGTTCAGGGCACTATGTGCCCGGAACCTGCTGAGGTTCCTCCACCCGATATCCAAATGGGCTTGGGGCCGCGCGAAGAAGAATTCATGGACACCGGGAATTCCTCTCCTGGTGCCGGGTCAATCTCTTCAGATGTCCCCGAGACATTTCCGGGGGGCGCGAGTGCGCAAGGCTCCCGAGGCGGGGAACAGTTTTCCGGGGAGGGTATAACCTCTCGGGAGGATGGATCTCCATGCCAGGAGGCGGGCGCAGTAGGGCGCCAGTCAAGCCAAGACGCGAGGTATCAGGGGGGCCAGGGTAAGCGGCCGTTGAGCGGGTCCGTCGCGGGACCTGCTAAAAGGCATAAGGGTTGGGGGCCGTGTCCTATGTGCGGAACCCGCCCTAGCAACAAGCTTAGACAGCACGTCTACGGGCATATGCCTGTAGCGCTGCGACTATGCCAGGGGAAACATTCCACCGGGGTGCCCCGGATTCTCCAGCAGGTGGCCTGTCTGAGGTTCCTGGCGGAAAGCATCATGGGTTCTCCCCGTTTGGAAGGGCTCATGGATTACGTAAATGAGGAGGCACCGGACGAATGGGAGTGGAATATCCCGGCTGCGATGGAGGAAGATATGTTCCACTATCTTGAGCAGTCGGGGGGTGCCATTCCCAGTCAGATCTGTGCTCGTCCTCTCAACACGCCGGCGGTGCTCCTCCACTGGCGCATCCTAGCTTGGCTTGTCTCCCAGTTAGATGACAGGCAGTTTGACCATCTGCAGTTCCTTGGGAGGATTCCCGAGTTGGAGGACACTGCGGCTGCGCCAGTGAAATCCGAAGGCGGGAATCTTGAATTCGTTGCTAAGGAGGAGCAGCGGGACACTGTACCGCCATCAAGAGAGGGGGGCGGGATCAAGAATCCTGTCCAGGTAACTCCTGTTGCGGGTGTGGTTTCACCGCCTGCGACGGTGAGGGTTCCAACTGTGCATTCCAGGGAGCCAGGCAATACTTATGCCCGGGTCGTTTCTAAGCCTCCTATCCCCTTGGCTTTCGACAGCCACTTTCATTTAGATCGGCTAGAGGCCAGAGTGGGGAAGAAGGGCCTGGAATGTATAGAGGCCATCTCAGGCAGGGAGCCACGGGTCCCGGTGCGTCTCTGTGGGGGCGTCATAAATTATTGTGACCCCAGGAGGCACCGGGACATACGGTTCCCTGACGACCGGAGGTGGAGGGTAGCAGTCGGGGTGCACCCGAAGCACGCTCACACAATCGACGAGCCAGCCCTGGACGCCCTGGGCAGGCTCATATGCGACGCCAGGGTCAGCGCCCTGGGGGAAGTGGGGTTGGATTACTCCCTGCCCCCAAAGACGTGGGGGACCCAGCTGAACCTTTTCCGGGCCATCCTGGATAAGGTCGGGGCCACCGGCAGGGTTCTGATCCTGCACATCCGTGGGGAGAAGGGGGCTCCAACCTCCGATGGACCTTCCAAGGTTTGTAGGCAGGAGGTTCAACGGCGGGTGAATAGACATCAACGTATCCATATTCACTGCTGCACGATGGGACCTTCTGAAGTTGAAGCGTGGGGGAAGATTTTTCCCAACGCGTACTTTAGCTTTAACGCGTTAGTGCGAACCTACAACCGGGAACAGCGGGCGGCTCTCTGCCTGCTGCCACGGGGTCGGCTATTGCTCGAAACCGACTCTCCACATCTACCCGTTGGGGGTGGCGTTATTTACGCCACTCCCGCCTACATCGGGGAGGTGGGAGAGTTGGTAGCGGGAATAAGGGGTGACCGTCTGCAGGCCCTCTTGGAGCAAACTAGGGTCAACGCCCAAGCGCTCTACGGCCCGTAGATCGAGTGTCTACGGGAACTTCTGTTCCTGTGGCACTAAGTTTTCAGGGTGCGCTTGAAGGTGGGGACTATTGAGTTCCTATCTCCTTGTTTTTGCTACATTAGCTACGGGAACTTCTGTTCCCGTAGCGCCAAGTTTTCCTGGTGCGCGTGAGGGTGGGAACTATTTAGTTCCTATCTCCTTGTTTTTGCTACATTAGCTACGGGAACTTCTGTTCCTGTAGCGCTAATTTCCTTGGTGCGTGTGAGGGTGGGAACTATTTAGTTCCTATCTCCTTGTTTTTGCTACATTAGCAAGAACATATACCGTATGTCAATAAGTTTTTTGGATTTTTAGTATTTTTCCCCTAAATGCCCGTTGGCATATGTTTTGGTTGTTCCAGGGGGGACTTTTTTCCAAATGGCCCGCTCCGTGCTATAGCGGAACTGACGCCTCCTTCCTGCGCCGGAGTGACCTAGGTGGGTTTCTGGTTCTCCAGTCACACTCCGAAAAACCTGAGTAATATACCTCTCGGGTAGGTAAGATGGCGTCATAGCCTGGGAGGACAAGCGGATGGCTCCCCGCTATGGGGGCGTGGATTGTTTTGGGTAGGGAATCTCCCCCTGGCAATTGTAGTGTTAAGCATTAAGTATGTTGGTTTTTTAATGAATAAAACAAAAATATTTTCATGTTGTATTTACCCCGGGTTTTGCTCGTTTGGGGTCAAGTTTGGCCACAAGGGAGGGAAACGCATAATTTTTTTTTTTCTCTCTATCCGGTTGTGGGTAAGATATTTCACTGGGTTTATTTCAATTGGTCCTGGGTTTTTTAAAACGGGGGGGAATGTAGTAGGAGTTGCCCCCACCCCCATATAAGCCTCCTACTACCAGAGGGCGCCATAGGTCTTCTCGCACTGGGACGACAAGCTCTTACAAGCTCCTGGCACTAGAGGGCGCCATTGGCCTTCCCGCGCTAGGACGACAGATTGAGAACTGACATAGACTGACTGGTACACGTTGAGATACACTCCGAGTAACTAGATTGGTAAGTGCAAGTTCTTTGTCTCATTTGTAGTATTTAAGACGTAATACATTGTAGCCTATAATCCATAGGTCAAGGCTACTTCAATACTTCTAGTGAATGAGTGAATGTAAACAAACGTGATTACAATAAATCCACGTAGAAATTTCAGATTTTTTACCATTACTACGTCTGTCAATTATATTGCCTTGCATGATATAATGTTTTGATGTGGTTTTAGGCTAAATTGTATCTCAAATTATTTGTCTAGGAATCAGAAAACACAACCTGCTAAAGCACCACGGTCCACGCAAGATTAAGAAGAGCAAGTCTTCCAAGTCCGAGAGTGTGTCTGCGAGGTATGTCCTTACTAAGTAGAAATCTAAATCTATTGTTGATAATTTGTTTGGGTATATTTATTTCATGTTTGTTAGTTAAGATCTGACATCAAAATATTATAGTAGTTTACCTCATCATTATGCTAGAACAATAATTTGCAGGTGGCACAAGTTCTACCTAGATCTACATTATTTTTCTCCTTTTTATTTTTTTCTTCAAAAAATTGTTCCTTTACTATTTTCTTTTCTGTGTTTTATGTTTTATTTTATGTATGTTCACCCGATATATCTAAGAATAAAATAACTCTAATTAATTGCCTACCTGAGTGGTTTACATTTCATGCACCTTGACAGCTCTTTGATGACTCCGTTGTTTCACCATCCGTTCGTCGTCAGCCTGGCATCTTTTTTGCTATCATACTTTTGTACACACATGTTCTGTGCCTTTGAATTTTTCATTATGAAATACATAAATACTTGTACTAAGTATTAATTGCATGTTCATAAATGTACCAATGCATGATTATTCTAACCCCTAACTCACATTTCATTTATATCTTTACAGATCCATTGAAACTAATCAAGCTACAATGTACATGTAACGTACAACCACCATTTGATTAGATGCCTGTGAACAGCAAGACCGACATCTGTATCCTTTACATTAGTATTTGTTTCCATTTTATTATGTAATTCTTATGTCTAATCATTGAGATTCATAGGCAAGTACAACATGTATGTGTACACAATGAGTGCCTGCATATTGTGAAGATAAAGGACCATAAGACCATTACTTATGATACATGGTAATGATGGTATACTTTGTAAAACTATTTGAAAATAGTAGCATGTAAGTCTTTCATTTTCTTGTTTATATATATCTCAATGACATGACATGTCATTGATTTTGTAGTAAGTGTTTCTAGATTATGATGATTGTATTAAGATTTTGACAGTTCAATTGAGATTGAGAAAATTATGTAACATGTCAACTGTACTATAAAGCATGCATGCATTGTTGTAAAATCTGTTTGTAAATAACGAGAAAAAAATATTATTTGTCATGATTTTCTTGAGGTTTGAAAATGTTATTACATTATTAAGAGCACTTTGTAATATTAAATTGTATTAAAAGAGACAGAAAACAACACTCTCATGTCCAGAATACTGCTTTATTTGGTTACTAGTGAGGGAGAGAGCTTGTGATCGCCTAGCATATATCCGCATCGGCTCAGTAATAGTCCTGAAACTCACCTGAATACTTTATTTGAACAAAAATAGAAAGCTACATTCTAGGTGGATGATATTTTTTTTAAGGCGGAGGCATATAGGAGACGCAGTCGCATTGGTCTTTTTTTTTTTTTAGTGTATAATCATAGCAAACCATGAACAACTCTATTACTACAACATGTACACTACAGTACTTAACCAAAGATTGTAAATATCAGTTAAGTTCTTTTATTTATTTGCTTATATGAACACACATACTATACTAAACTCATGTCATTGTGTTCACCTCTCGAAAATAAAGTACATGTATTTTATTTGACACATTCCCTTTTATTCTTTTTGTGTGTTACAGTCCACTGCCATTATAACGAGGTGCTCGGGACCAAGCCAATTTCCTTGTTAAAATGAAATCATGTTATACTCAATTTACTGAACACATTGGTTTGTTTAAAATTGGGACTGATGAGAATTGCCTGATAATAAAATCTTGGTGTATCCATGTTTGTTATAATAGGAGTGGACTGTATAACATTTTCCATATACCCATTGACTATTTTAAATGTTCTACTGAATGGATTGGACTGAAAGGATGAAGTGAATTTGGCAAACTGAGTAGGTGCATCGATGCAGAGAAAAGAGCTGTAGGAGTAGGGTGACTATTCTACAGTGGAAACTTTTGACAATGAGGTCATGTGCAACCAAGAAATCTTAACCCCCAAAAGCTGGTAAATTACCTTGTCATTTCAGGTATAACTGATCTCTTTATATCAAGTTTGCACTGTATGATTTAGTTGAATGTACAGAGTCGTTGACTGGATGTGTGAGATGGTAGTGCTTGAGAAATCCATGAAAGTAAAGGATGAGTGATTCCCCCCCCCCCCTTTTTTTTCCTTACTATTTTTTTCCTATTTTCTTACTATTTTCCCCTATTTTCTTACTATTTTTTTTCCTATTTTCTTACTATTTTTTTCCTATTTCCTTACTATTTTTTTCCTATTTTCTCACTATTTTTTTCCTATTTCCTTACTATTTTTTTCCTATTTTCTTACTATTTTTCCCTATTTTCTTACTATTTTTTCCTATTTTCTTATTATTTTTTTCCTATTTTCTCACTATTTTTTTCCTATTTCCTCACTACTTTTCACTGTTCACTAAGCACCTAGTTATCACTATTTTTTTACTATTTTCTTCACTTTTTTCTACACTATTTTTTCCCTATTTATTTCCTATTTTCAGGTCTGAAAAATAGGAAAAAAATAGGAAAAAAATAGAAAAAATTGTTTCAAACCTATTTTTTTCCTATTACCAAAACTATTTTTTCCCTATTTTTTCCTTTTAAAAAAATAGGGAAAAAATAGAAAAAAAATATATTTTCGGGACTATTTTTTCCCTGTTTTTCCCCTATTTTTTTCCTATTTTTTTACGACTGGGGCATGGCCGTCAGAAGTGCAATGAATCGTGCACGACAATACATATCATGTTTAATCATCCAATAAGCCATGGCATGAACAACGCTATTAGTATAATTGTTGAAACCGAATTTAATTCTACTATGATAAGAATAAGTAAGCAATAATAAACTGATGAATGCCGTGTTGAGAGAGACAGAGAGAGAGAGAGAGAGAGGGAGAGAGAAAGAGAGAGAGCAAGTAAATAATAATGTAGGAATAGTGATGTGTATCAATTATTCCAAAACAATTTCCGCCTTTCGAGGCCAATATGTAAGTCTAAAGTGCAACCCCCCAAAACTAGGGGAAAAAATAGAGAGAAAATGACCTTCATAGTTAACGACGTCACTAAATTATTTACAAAACATTTTAAACATGACAATGATGAAGCTCGATTCATCTGAAAGCTAATACTAATAATGTCAGTATGTGCTTACAAACTAGTTTTGGACACGCAGAAAATGAGAGGTGAGATCAAAGCATTACCTACTCAAATTTTGAAATCTTAGAGTCTCATGATAATTTATGTAATGCTTGTCCATGTTCATATCGTATCCAAACACCTACCCCCTGGACATCCACCCCCGGATAACCACCCGAGTCAACTACACCCTAGGACAACTACCCACGAGGACAACTACCCCCATAATACAACCACCCTCTAGGACGACTACCCGCAGGACAACTACCCCCGGACAACTACCCCAGACAACTACCCCCTAAGACAACTAACCCTAGGAAAACTACTCCCCAGACAACTACCCCCGGAAAAATACCCCCTAGGACAACTTTCCCCGGATAGCTACCCCAGACAACTATCCCCCAGACAACTACCCCCAAGGATAGGTATCCGGGGGTAGTTGTCCTAGAGGATGGTTGTCGTAGGGGGTAGTTGTCTGGGGGTACTTGTCCGGGGATAGTTGTCCTAGGGGGTAGTTGTCCTAGGGAATAGTTGTCCGGGGGTAGTTGTCCTAGTGGGTAGAAGTCCTAGGGTTAGATGTCTGGGGGTAGTTGTCTGGGGTAGTTGTCCGGGGGTAGTTGTCCCGGGGGGTAGTCGTCCTAGAGGGTGGTTGACCTAGGGGGTAGTTGACTGGGGGGTAGTTATCCGGGGCTGGATGTCCATGGGGTAGGTGTCCTAGAACCCATACATCTGAATGTGCACACAGTTGTCTTCACAAAAAGTGCGAAACAATAGAGTAGGGAGAGAGAGAAAGAGAGAGAGAGAGACGGAGAGTGGGTGGAAAAAGTGTTTTTTATCTTACATCCAGTCTCTATTGCAAAACCTTTTCATGATCATACTTTTATATAAATATGTATACATACACTCGTGTATATCTAAGTTATATTGTAAAGTGATACCAATGTGAACCATAGAATCTTTTTTTTTAAAGAAAATGTGATTGACTCTACAAAAGATTATTGAACACTTTCAAAACATCTTTTATATCAAAGATCTGGTCACCAGCTACATGTATTTTAAGGATTAGAATAATTGACAAGTTTCTTCGTAAAAGTTTGGTGATGCTAATCATACATATTTATGAATTATGTAACTTTATTTTGTTTTCATTTCAGATATAATTAATCACTTCAATAATAAGGGCAAGAAATACAAGCATTTGTTTGTGACTTGGCGGGTCTCTTGAGCCCCTCTTTTATATTTAGTTTTTAAGTTTTATGAAAGCACTATATCTTCCATATGGACTTGTTTAGCCTATAGCTTAATTATATTTGACGTCACGCCCCCACAAATACAACAACAACAAAAATCAATAAATTATCAATATTTCATTGCATTTTGCCCCGACCCCCAACATTAAAAAAAATACCGTATGTGGGCATGTCTTGAACCATAATGCATGGATCTACAGAGGAATCTTTCCGTTTGGGGACAGGGGGAAAATGCAATGAATTATTGATTATTTATTGCATTTTTTTATGGGGGCGGCGACGTACCCTAGCCCGCGCTGCGTACAGTCATGATTCAGTGGCTAACTAGTGGCCTCGTTACTGTGAGGCCCAGAAAAAAATCCGTGTCGATCAGCTATATTAGTGCCCTTTTGTGAGGCATTAATCCCCATTACTGCCTCTATAGTTCTTAAGTCGATTCGACAACGAATAGTAGTTATTTTCCTACTTAGAGACATTTTTAGCCCCCTTTTTTTTAGGGAAGTTCTGAATTAGTATTATCTTTCAAATGCCAGTTGGAATTTAACCTTTTCATTTTTGGGGGCCTGCAAATGGGACATAGTATGAGTAACAAAAAGTTGAAATAACGCTGCTCTAGAGAAATGTATTTCTATGCATTTTAAGAAACGCTGGACATTTACCTAAAACTTTCATCCTTCGTGGAAATCAGCAACCGCACTGGCGTTGCATACATTATAATTAAAGGGAAATGTGTACTAATGAGGAAGATAACATGCTATAGTTTTTTAACGGATATGGGTTCATGCATGGGATTTTATGGGCTCGTAGCCATCTCTCAATGTGTCAGATCGTCTTTTGCTATTGCATCCTTATTGTCCAACAGGGGTAGCCGTCCTCGGGGGGTATAGTTGTCCTCGGGGGGGGGGGTAATTGTCCTCGGGGAGTAATTGTCCTCGGGGGTAATTCTCCGTGGGGGGGGGGGGGGGTAATTTTCCCGTGGATAATATTATTGTCCTTGGGGGTAGTTTTCTGGGGGGGGGGTAATTTTCCGGGGGTGATTGCCCAGGGGATAATTGTCCTAGGATCCTTTAAGGTGGACCAGTGTGTAAAGTTACATAACGATATACTAACCCGAACTAAAAAGCCTGATCAGGAAATTCCTACGTAAGGCAGGCAACATGTTCCAAACGGATACATATTCATGATGGAAACGTATGTGTTTGGTGTTTGGTTAGAATCGATTTTCGCAATGTAACCAAGTTCTCTGCACACATCACCATCGGGCGCCCTGCTACACCTACCCCACCTACCCGCCACGAACATTTACACCCCAACAGCCAGCTCGCGCATCACACACACTTTCCGTGTTGCTAGTTATGACACTTCATAATGTTTGTTCCACCTATGACCAGGGAGGTGAAAGAACAGGAGGCGAAACTCTTGTAATTTATTCAAACGCATTCTTGAGTTCTAAAGCGTAACAATGGGATGTGTAACATTCCACTTGGCTTTGAAGTTCCATGCTCCGAACCGCGCTTCCACTGCGGGGAATTTCGTAAGCCAGGCACCAGTTTTACATTTATTACAAAATATTAAATTACCGGCAAAATTACAGTGTAAATTAAAAACTTTATATGGGAATTTTATTGGGAATAGTGCATCAAACAAATTTTCAAATTTAGAACTCCGTCCTGCCATTAAATTGTGTGCCAGAGTTGGTAAAAGAAAAATTACATCCTGTCAAAAACTCAATATTTTAGGATGATGCGCTAATTTGTGCATGCTTTAATGTCCCGTTATTTGATCCATGATTTACAATCTTCAATAACATTAAGTTTGCTAATGCGTGTTTTCGCGTGTTTTTTGTATTTTTCAAGTTTAAAAAAGAATGAAATTACACAAGTTTGTGTTCGCTTGTTCTACTCTTTACACATTCAACAATGGATGAGAAATCATTGGAAGGGACAGCGAACAGTTGCTGTGATACCATTTTCTGATGTAGGAATTCTAAATCCTAAAATTTCATGCGCTCTTTTATCTCAACACCTGGTCAACAGCTGCAGATTAGCGCATAACTTTCCGGCGGCTTGGAGCATGGGGTCAAAGGAGAACGGCTTGATTCAAGTCCTTCTCTATCACGTCCCTGCCTATGACCTAACAACAACCAATGTAACATGCCAATAGATGAATAACGATTGATGTGAATCTAAACCATTATTAGGCATTCCTAACCAATCACGTGACAGAATGGCGCTAAGCCGCGGCGGCGCCAAGGCGTAAGGTTACAAAACAATAGCCCGACCCTGCCTAAAAGCCAGATCACGCCGTTGCCCCGTCAGGCCGGTACGACCTGATTCAAACTGTTATACAGTGCGTCCCAGAAAAAAAGAAACCGAGAATAATCGATGTTTTATCATAACTTAGTCACATTTATAATCGATAAATGACACATATTTGGAAAGCTTAGATCCTCCTCTTTTATTTGATGCAACTCATATGATGCATATTTCACGCATGAGTGAGTAAAATGAATTTGAAGAGAGGAAACCAACAAGTAATTTGACGGACGGTATCTGAATTTCAAGGAGAAAATCACATTTCTAGAAAGCTGAGTTTAAGCCCTTTCGTATGACACTTAAGTCAAGAAAAATGAGGTAGGTTTAACAAAGTTCTGTTTGATTAAAGTAGTGCTTGCATTACCATAATTTTATCAAACGAATGCGTTTTCACTGGCTGCCTGCTGTAGCAACAAGCAGAATCGACAAAAGACTTAACTCCGTTTCGTTGACAATCAGCCATGCATAAAGTCTTTCGTCTACGGCTGATTGTCAACGAAACGGAGTTAAGTCTTTGGTAATTCCGTTTGTTGCTACGGCAGGTAGCCAGTCAAAACGAATTCGTTTACTAAAATTATGGAAATGCAAGCACTGCTGCAAACAAACAGAACGTTGTTATTCCTTGCTCATTTTTCCTGATTGAGGTGTCATATGAAAGGGCAGATACTCAGCTTTTTAGAAATGTGATTTTCTCTTTGAAATTCAGATATCATCCGCCAAATTACTTTTTGGTTTCCTCTCTTCAAATTCATTTTACTCACTCATGCGTGAAATACGCATCATATGAGTTGCATCAAATGAAAGAGGAGGATTTATGCTTTCCAAATATGTGTCATTTATTAATTATAACTGTGACTAAGTTATGATAAAACATCGACAATTCTCGGTTTCGTTTTTTCTGGGACGCACTGTATATTAATGAGGAAACGTATGCGTTATATACTTTATATCATTTACAGATATTGGCGGCAATATGACTCGAGATCGTGGTCCAAACACGAAACGTGTCCTGAGGAAATTATATCAACGCAAATTACTGTTTCGAATCCTTACAAATTAATCGAAATCGCATGATATAAAAGCGATACATAATCTGTTCCATTTCATATATTGATAAAATGACAGTGTCCTTGATCGTAATCCTTATCGAGATAGATAGGCCCAATATTGCTTTAGCACATAGAAGCAAATAGTTTTCTTTGAATATATCATTTAGCCTCTTGCCTATCCTGAATGAATTAGCCCTTGATTCTCCATCAATCAAAACCTCACCCAGGAGAGATTAGTGTCGAGAGCAAGTGTATGACTGACAGTACTTTTTCATTTCTTTCCACGTCAAGATAAAAACTTAATTTCCAATCTTCAATACAAACATATATGATGAGATATCCGGATTGGGAGGACCATAAAAAGCACATAAATGGCTTGTTAACAATGATCCTCACGAAATATACAAAACAACAATAACCTAGCAATACCTTGATTCTATTGCCAATTTACTTCGTATCGAATTTCACACAATATCAATGGGAGTTAAATGGCAGAAAGAAAAGGGAAAATAAAACAGAAATGAGAATTAGGCGGACACAGACACTATTAAAGTATTATGCAACTAAAAGAAAAAATACATATTTCAGATAGTAGCCTCTACTACAACTAATTAAGATGTTAAGTTTTTGTTGTTGTTGGTTTTAAATATTATGATGGAATTCAAAAGATGGATGCACTATACAAAATTTGTTGGACATATTCCATTTTATTTCTGTCAAGACGAAGTTTCAAAATGGTTTATACCGTCTTATGAATTTAGGAATATAAAATTAATTACTCATACCCCTTGCGAATTTGATGTTCTTTGTGTGTTTTTCGTACCTCAAGAACGAAAGGTGGAATGGTTGAACTAGGGCCTTTGTGGAATACTTTTAGATGTAATTTAGCTTTAATATGTTACATTCTCAAGAACAAAAATCAGGACAATTTACTTTTTCACATACCTCAGAAATTCGAAGACTCGGTATAAATAATCTAGTTGTTAACGATTTGTTAAAGGTACTATGTCCCATTTGCAGGCCAAAAAAATGAAAAAATTAAATTCCAACTGCATTTGAAAGATAATACTAATTTAGAACTTCCCTAAAAAACGTGGGGCTTGAAAATGTCTTCAAGTGGGAAAATAACGACTATTAGTTGTCAAATCGACTTTAGGGCTATAGAGCCCAAAAGTAATAGTCTTGATTTTCAGACAATTGTACCGAATGGTCATACGTTTTATGCTGCGCAAAGATTCAATCAGTTTAATCTTGGCCATCACAAGAAGTGGGTTATTGATGTAGACAAATGCTCATGTACATGTACCCTTTACAACTCTGTTCATGTATGTTATTACCAAAGAAGAAAAAAGCCAGTCAGTCACTCAATAGTGTCTGACAGTGAAGTCTAGCAAGTAAACGGGTTTCCTTGCATAATTTGAATAAGAGGACACTGCTAACGTTTAAATTTCACAGATAGGGCATACATGACATATTCATAAAAAAATAATTCTAAAAAATAAAGATATTTTTTCCAACGAAATTACCCGTTTTTTATAAATAATTTAAACTCCAAAATCCCTATTGCTAATACTTTGTATTATTTTGGTCTCCCATCTGAATTCTATGGATACTTCGTGTTCTCATATATGACTATGCCAAAATGCATATTATTTTGATATTCCTTATTTGGTTTTCTAAGTTGTAATGTCTTAAGTCATCTTTTGACTTCGTTCATATAGGCCTAACCAGATTTTAATTCTTTCCTCCCCTACCCCCCCCCCTCAAAAAAAGGGGAAATCAGGAAACGGAAGAATACAAATATATTAAAGATGAAGATTCACTCACAACATCCTGAAAAGCACGATAATATGACAAAAATTATTATGACACATTTTATAGTTACCTGTATTTCCAGAAAGCAAGGAAAAGACCAAGAGTACCATCATCATCGATTTCCTCTTGAGACGCTGATTACCAGCCATTTTCTCTTTGTTAGCGACGAGACTAAAATGGTTTTATATCGACAATATCAAATTGTTGAACTCAATATATAGTTAGGTAAGACTTGCGAGTATGAGTAAGTTGTAGCAAAAATCAGTTTGGTTCAAAACTTGGCATCATAATGAAAACTAAACCGGTCCTGTGAAATATCTGTCTCCTAGTGATGGCGATGAGGACTTACATGTTCACTTTATATATAAATGACAAGCTCGACACTAAAGTTTGCCGAATCCCTGCTGATCTCAAACCGCCACCGCCATCTCTTGCCTGAAATTAGACAAATCATCTCACGACGCACTCTCCGCAACTCTTTTCAGCTCAATACCCCCAAAATGAGAACAGAGCATTATAGGCAATCTCCCATTCCCCACTTCACACGAATCTTGAATTCAATTATATTTACCCCATATTACGACCATATATCAAGATGTGAATAGTTTATTGCCATAACAATTAAACAGATTTAATCAGATTTCATAGTATACTGATAGGATTACTCTGTAAGTAATCTTTGTCCGGTGGTAGTTGTCCGGGGTAGTTGTCCTAGGGGTAGTTGTTTTGGGGGTAGTTGTCCGGGGGTAGCCGTCACGGGGGTAGTCGTCCTAAAGGGTGGTTGCTCTAGGGGTAGTTGTCCGAGGGGGTAGTTGACTGGGGGTGGTTATCCGGGGGGTGGATGTCCAGGGGGTAGCTGTCCGGATAGCTTTTTTTTTTCTGCGGCACAGATTGGGGCTTTTTTTAAAAAGGGGTCTTGAATAAGGACTAATAGTGGTCGTGTACGTACTAGTAGTAGAGGTATGTTTTTAATAGTGTTACATGTAATCCACTACCGTATGGAAAATCATTACATCAACAATTAAAACGAAATTGGAAATCTGAAGAGGAGGCAGCACGTCAATAAGAAGAACATCACAATAATTAGTCAATAAAACTTAACTAACTTAACGAAGAGGAATGTTATCTAAACACATAGTTCGCGATGGACATTCAAACCTCTTCGCAGCGCTATGCGCTAGCGAACGTGACTAGTCTAACGTACGTGCAGACACTATTCAGAGGGGAAAGAACGTACTTCCCATAGGCTCAACACGCACCATGCCCCAATCTGTGCCGTAGAAAAAAATAACGCGTCCGGATACGATGAAATTGCGTAATAAGTTGAGATAGAACCAAAGTATGGGACCAAAATGACGAAGTTATTATAATAATAATAATATTTTTAATTTTTATATAGCGCTTAATACAAATGTCTCTAAGCGCTTTACAAATATACTATTATGATGGCATATCGCCCGGTCCCACTGGCCGATGGACACAAAACGTATGCATAACGGACACAGCGGACGAGCAAAATTTCGGGTGTGGCTCCATCCATTTTTATCCGCTCCAGAAATGGACAAAATTTGCGAAAATTTGCGAAAACAGAACGGAAAATAACGGACGTGGGTAGTATGTAGCGGGGATGTTAAACGGATGTTCATCGGAAGCCTAGCGGATGAAAGCGGATGGAAGTGGATGACAGCTTTGAATACTTTATATACGAGATGCATACGCTTACATCCTTTCTATTTCCGTGTTACTTACGATGTATAGACGTTCCATGTACCTTATCTTTCCTCCCTATTTCCGTTTTCAGCTGCAGCGGATGTGAGTTGCGAGGATGCCCAGAGGATGCAGAGAGGATACAGCGGACGTTTAACGGATGATAACGGACATAGAACGTTTGTTGCTCGTATTTGTCGCGGAATTACATCGTACACGGCGGAAGTTTATCCGTTCTAAAAGTTTTGTGCAGCTCAAAACTTTTTGCGCGGATGAAATCACAGTGGACGGATGCTCGATGGATAGAGCGTATGAAAGACGTATGCAATGAGTACACAGCGGATGCATAGCGTTTTCAAACGGATGGCAAGATTTGTTTACGTTTTACATCCTCTTTGCATCCGTAAGTGCAGTGGGACCGGGCCTTACATGGGATATTCATGCTAATTTTCTTCAAAACACTTTATTTTGATCGTGAAACCGTTTGTTTGTTTGTTTGTTTGTTTGTTTTTGTGTTTTTTACTGTTGCCTAGTTCCACTTAAGATAATATCAATAGCCGTTTCTATCACTCATTGGAATGTGCGAACATGACAATGAATTATTCCCTAATCTAAACATTATTTGTATAGGCAATACATTGGGGAGGGGGGAGGGGCATTGATATTGCCCTTAAGTTGATTTCTTCGAAGTAATTTTGATCGTATTCGATGAATTTTAGAAAACAGCAGAACTGCAGCCATTTTACCCCTTTGTGTCTAACGAGTAGTTATTTTATATTTGATTTTGACTTTCGATAAGTCTATCTGGTCAGTACTTTATGTTGATTCACTATTTCTTCTTAATTTCCTTTTATGCTCCCATACCCTCTTCCATTTGCATAATTGGTCTTGTAAGTTGTCATGAAGTTGTCTAGAAATACAAATGGTATGGAATATAAGCCATGTTAGCACATTAGGAACATATTTTAACTAAAATACAGGAATGGGTGATTACTAATCTAAAACCAAAACAAAATAGCAAAAAACAGTTTACTTCATATGAATATAAACGGTAAGTATTGTCCCCATAACCTCTCTCGTTTTCGGTGTTTTCACCAATAATCAAATTGAATTAATAGGGGTAGTTGATGGTATGGACATAATAATCTTAGGGACATCCCGGTAGATCATACTAATTTCTTCATTTAGCATCTAATAGCGTCTAATCACTGACACTAATATTAAAGATAAGCTTGAGTTCTTGTAATGATAGAAAATAAATTCTCATAGAATCCAACAAAACTTACACTGACTGTTCAAGGTTACAAAAAAATGACATGTGCTATAAAACGATTTTGGTAGAAAATGTATAGAGGCTGAGGAATGAGCATATAAAGATAAGGAAATAAAGGTAAGTAGGCCCGACATCAGGTGCTTAACAAAGGTAACTATGTGCAAATGAGAGTCGTGGTTTTTATTGAAGATGATTTCCTGCAAGTTGTTGTCAGTTTGTTTTTATTTTTACTGGTTCAAACAATCAATCTACTGCAGGATTAACAACCCAGAATGAATAAGAGCCATGTTCTATCGACATAAGATTCCCATATACCAGAGCTCAAGATTAGCTTTACGTGGTTTTTGTTATTAATGATACATTTCTCACTTTTATAATGAACAGGTATTTTCCTAATCAAATAATATGGCTAACATGTTTTATATACTCCTCCGTCCCCATTTTCTCTCCCCCCACCCCTCCCTCGCTCTTTCCCACCGCTCTCTCTCTCTCTCTCTCTCTCTTTCTCTAAAACACGGACACATACACTGTCTACACGATCTATTTTTTCTCTCACCCCATCTAATTTTTCCCCCTATTCTCCTAATCTCTCTCACTCTTTCTCACTCATATCATATTTTCGAAGTTTTCTAACACTATTCACAATGATTCATGCACACGCACGCGCCCGCGCCCGCACACACATGGATACACGCGCGCGCTCACGCACATATACACACACACGCACACACGCAGACGAACACGTACTATTTTTCTTCCCATATTTCCATCTGTCACCGTACCGCATCCCTTTCTTCCTCTCTCATTCGCTCTTACTCACTCCCAAACGCGCACACACGAGTTAATAGTCAGAAAAATCACAGGTTGTTTTTTATGAACTCAACCAAACATATGAACTCGATTAAATGGCGACCTCTCTTGTCAGAGATTGCTTAGATCTCGCTTTTCCAAGATCATTTTATTTTAAAGGGCCCCTCTAACCCAACTAACATAGCCTTTCACAACATGAATACACCTCTATTTCTTAATATTCCAGCCTAAGATTTTTCAGAAAATCTCTATATTGACCAGAAAATGATTAAAAAAACATCCGTTTTTCACAAATCTCATACTTGCTATTAGCTCCACCCCTCGAAAAAAGATAAATACGGTCACGTGGCTTGATGACACATTTTTTTGTCATTGCAAGAATGTCCTTGTATTTGTCCTACAACTAAAGGATTTGACAATCTCATTGTAGTTCATAATTAGGAATGACGAAATGGCCAGAAACGTTCTGGGATAATATCAAGTGCATTTTAATTTTTGGATAAATGTCTCTTTTTCGATTAATATCATAGTTTGCCTTTTTAAAGACATGCTAATGCCTAAATTACCCTCCTTTTCACCAAGAAGTAGCGAGCAGACGAATTTTGATTAGACTCATACTACAGTCCTTTCATTATTTTGCGTGCGCGTTCTTGGCAGCCTTGCGTCATTTTCCTTTAGAACAAAAACTATCAAACGAGTAGGCAAAGAGTCCACGGTGTTTATTTTTATCCTTATTTTGGGGCATTCGTGCGTTATGCTTGCGGCTTATTTTTTTTTCTTCAATTCTATCGCTGGGATCTGCCGATACTATCAAGCCACCAAGAAAGGATTGGGATGCAGAAAATGAGGAGAAGACTGTGAGGGGTGCAGGTGAGAAAATGAAAAAACTGAGGGTAATTTCCACTTAGAATGCTAACTGTTATAGGCCTCGATAGATTCAGTTTACACCACTCGTTGTCACTCTGATATTCACTTTCAATTTCGCCGTACGTACGCCTGAACTAGAGTACGAGGTTGTATTTATTATAACCTCGTACAATGGATGAGTGGTTCAGTCTAGACTAACGTTAGATCTGATCTATATTTTATCAGTCTCAGTAAGTTGACAATTTATTTAAGGTCACAGACGACTCGTCGAGCTCTGATGTTACTGGTCAATTGTTAGCGCTTTTTGAGAACTTTGAGTGTGTGACCATATTTTCGACTCTGGCGTGACTCTGGCGTGGAGATAACAATGATACCAAAGAGATTTAGTTGATTTTTGGTTTGTTATAGTGGGGTGAATGTTCACTCTATTTTCACTACATTTTCACTCTCCAGAGGAGTGACGTCCGTGATCACTCGATTTTTTTTTAGAGAGTAATGGGTGACCATTTGTCCCCCATGATCCTCTTTTTCTTATGTTAATTGAGAGCTGAGTTAGTTAGTGGAAGTGTCTTAACTCATTCATTGATCCATATTTTAAAATTTGACTTAAAGGTCCACTGTACTACTTGTAGCTACTTGCTCCCTCTATATAGAAACAATGCCTAATGGGTGACCGTTGGTTCCCCATTATCTCCATTCAAGTGCTATGTTATGTTGTGTTATAATGCCAATTTTGTCTTCTGTATGCAGTGACGTCATTTGCTTTTGCGTCAAAAACTCTTTTACATGTCTAATTTTTAAATTTTACGCCCATTTTGATTAGAGGCGCCCTTTAAATTGGGAAGGTTTGTAGTATTAAATATCGGCCAACTTAGGACATGCCGTTGAAAGGAACTACACAGAAGTGACAAATAAGCGTATGAATAGAAACGGCAACCCATAATAGTAGTCGTGATCAAAAATGAACATTGAGTAGCAAACACAAACAATATGGTACTCACATTTGCATGTACATGTATATATTCTAAACAACATTCAAAACCCAATGGTCAGCTTTAGTGGAAGTGTCTTAACTCATTCATAGATCCATATTTGAATGTTCACTCTATTTTTACTATATTTTTACTCTCCAGAGGAGTGACGTCCGTGATCACTCGATTTTTTTTTAGAGAGTAATGGGTGACCATTTGTCCCCCATGATCCTCTTTTTCTTATGTTAATTGAGAGCTGAGTTGGTTAGTGGAAGTGTCTTAAAGGTAGGCGTTACTACTGCAGCTAGAAGGGATTAAACCACACAGCGAGCCATCGAGGTCACTGTGACAGGTGGCTATCTCATTAACTCAGCTCTCATTTAACATAAGAAAAAGAGGATCATGGGGGACCAACAGGCACCGATTTGGGAAGTTTTCTATATAGAGGGAGCAAGTAGCTACAAGTAGGACAGTGTGCCTTTAACTCATTCATTGATCCATATTTTAAAATTTGACTTAAAGGTCCACTGTACTACTTGTAGCTACTTGCTCCCTCTATATAGAAACAATGCCTAATGGGTGACCGTTGGTTCCCCATTATCTCCATTCAAGGGCTATGTTATGTTGTGTTATAATGCCAATGTTGTCTCCTGTATGCAGTGACGTCATTTGCTTTTGCGTCAAAAACTCTTTTACATGTCTAATTTTTAAATTTTACGCCCATTTTGATTAGAGGGGCCCTTTAAATTGGGAAGCTTTGTAGTATTAAATATCGGCCAACTTAGGACATGCCGTTGAAAGGAACTACACAGAAGTGACAAATAAGCGTATGAATAGAAACGGCAACCCATAATAGTAGTCGTGATCAAAATTGAACATTGAGTAGCAAACACAAACAATATGGTAATCACATTTGCATGTACATGTATATATTCTAAATAACATTCAAAACCCAATGGTCAGCTTTAGTGGAAGTGTCTTATCTCATTCATAGATTCATATTTTAAAATTTGACTTAAAGGTCCACTGTACTACTTGTAGCTACTTGCTCCCTCTATATATAAACAATGCCTAATGGGTGACCGTTGGTCCCCATGATCCTCTTTTTCGTATGTTAATTGAGAGCTGAGCTGATGAGAAAGTCACCTGTCAGTGACCTACCTGGGTGGTCTAATCCATCCTAGCCAAAGTGGTACAGATGAGCTTTAAGATACTTCAAGTTTTGGACTAAAGTTTGATGGCACATGTTTGTGTGTATAGTATCATATACCCAACGACGTGTCTTCTGTTTTTCATTGTTTGCCGCATATTCTTTTCCCGGCTTATTTTGCCAAAGATACAGGGCTTAAGTAAGAGTTTGAGTTAGGATTGTAATTGAGTTTTTGGTTTAGGTTCAAAGTCCATATTAGAATTACGTATATTGTTGGTCAAGAGTAATTTTGTGAAATTGTGAAATCTGCTCACTTATCTCGGAGCAATTGTCATTTTTATTTTGTCGTAAAATAAACTGCACTATGCGCGGTTGTTAAACTTGTTCCATCGGGAACAAACTAGGGTGAGTCAGAGAGAAGGAGAGACGGAGGGAAACAAAGATAAAGAAACACGTATAGAGGGAGCGGTGTAGGGGGGGGGCGGAGGGTAGACAACACACACACACACACACCAAAAAAAGAAGAACTCAGTTGACAAGATAATGATGAAACAAGTTTTCCATCTTCTATATATAGAGAGAGAGAAATAGAAAAAGAGAGAGAGACAGAGAAAGAAAGAGAGATAGAGAGAGAGTAGGTGATGAGTAGGAAAAGAAGGTGAATAAGAAAAGGGAGGGCATGTAATTAAATGCAAAAGAGAAGAGGTAGCGGGAGAGGGAATAGAACAAGAGAGGGGAAGAGGAAGAAGGGAAACAGAGAGAGAGAGAGAAAGGGGAAAGGGTAAATGACAGAAGGAAGGGCAACTGAGAGCAGTAGGGGAGGAGGGATAGGGGTAGGAGAGATGAGTGAGTATTTAAGGAGTGAATATCGGAATAAATGGAGTACAAAGAGAAGATGTGGTGGGGGAAAGGGAGTACAAGACGTGAAGGGGGGACGAGCCTTATATGGTCTCGATCGCTTCAGCTAGGTGGAGACATCATGAGACATGCACTATATATCCATGACCATTTATTGTGTCTAAACTTTACAAACAGCGAATGCACTTTGTAACCTTCCAAAAACACACTCATTTCAAAACGTTTGTTTTATTAGCCAACAATTTTCTATGGAGAATGACGTTAAATCACGTCTGTTTTTACACCCATCTCTATTCTGCTAAAAGTAACAAATAATTTGCCTAGATTCACAAGCAGGGGCGGCGATCCCGGGGGGACGGGGGACACGTCCCCTCTCAATGTTGTTAGGGGAGGGGATCGTCCCCCCTCAAAATTTGAAAAAGTGCAAAATAAAAATGTATAGCAAATACTGACTAAAGACTGCATCACACTTTTAAGCTCTGGATGGCCCAAGAATGCAGCGTTTAGACAAATAAAAATGCAAGAAAATCTTCTCACTCGGTTGCTACGCTCCCTCGCATAATATCCTTCAAAATTTACAAGTTAATACCGAGAAAATTAAAGTGTAAAAAAACGTATATTGGTTGTTTTTATACTATAGTTCTGCTAAGGAATGTAATTTGTTAATACAACAAAACTTCAAAAACCTGTGAGGGGATAGTCACTTCCGTCACCTTCATCCCTCTCATTCACTATGCTTCATCGCACTTGCGTACTGATTGGGGGGGGGGGGGGGCTATGGGGGCAGTTCTCCCCGACTGAAATGCAAACGTGGTTTATTTCTTATTCGATACCAGTGATTTACAAATGTTGTTTGAAATGGCATGATTTTTCCCTGAGCTTCCGGAGGCTCTGCCCCCGGACCCCACCAAAGGCCCTAAGGCGGGCCCCTGGTCGCTCATCTGATCGTAATTTAATGCCTAAAACTCCTAAGCTTCCGGGGACTCCGCCCCCTGGACCCCACTCCAATAAGTGACCTGCATGCCAGTGTGACACATAAGGTACCAAATATGCTAATCTTACCGTAATTAAATGCTTAAAACCCTTGAGCTTCATGAGGCTTCGCGACACCGCCGGCGCTTTGCCCCTGGACCCTACGCCAATTTTCGCTCCACTTTGCTTTGCTTTGCTCTACCTGATCGTTAATACTTTAGCCCCCCCCCCCCTCCACTTTGAAAAACGTTCCCAAGTATGGGGCGCCAAGTGTTACCCTAGTTTTTCGGTATAAAATCACCTCATTTTGTTACAAAATTTGTACCGAATTAATTTTGTAACAAAATGATTTGTACCAAATTTATTTTGTAACAAAATTTTATTTTGTTAAAAAATTTTGTAACAAAATAAATTTTGTTACAAAATGATTTGTACCGAATTCATTTTGTAATTTTTTTTTTACCGAATTCATTTTGTTACAAAATGATTTGTACCGAATTCATTTTGTTACAAAATCATTTTTACGGAATTCATTTTGTTACAAAATTATTTTTACCGAATCTATTTTGTTACAAAATTTGTACTGAATTGATTTTGTTGCAAAATGACTTATACCGAATTCATTTTGTTACAAAATGACTTTGTACCGAATACATTTTGTACCGAAAAACCAGGGTAACACTTGGCGCCTTTGGACGCCAAGTGTTACCTTGGTTTTTTCGGTAACACTTTGCGCCTTGGGTCGCCAAGTGTAACCCTGGTTTTTCGGTATAAAATCACCTCATTTTGTCGCAGAGTACACTCAAAAATGTATTTTGTAACAACATTATGTTATACAATTTATTTTGTTACAAACTGACTTTGTACCGAATTCATTCTGTATTACAAAATGTTTTTTTTGTGGACGGAATACATTTCGTACCGAACTCATTTTCATTCTGTGTACGGAATTATAGTCCGTGCATATAGTTTTGTGTCCGCGGAATGCACGGTCAGTGAACAGTATACTGTTGATGCTTGGGGGAGAGAGGATAACCTTGATAAGAAGTTGTGTTCATACTGCACGCACTGCCTCATCCTGATAACACACTATGTCTGTACGTGGAAACAGTCAAAGACAGTAAAGAGTCACAAAGAACAGCATAATGTGAATATAATAACAAGATACTGTTTAAATTGGCAAGAAATGAAGAAGGTGCCTACGTACCGTAGTTACTGAGTAAGCAACAACTCATAAAAGGAAAGTTTAAAACACAAAGCTGCAAAGCAAGGCAAAGAGGCCGTAGCGTTCACGTACGTATGTGCTTCCATTGGGTCCAAAAGCAAAAAAATCATATTAATTTACATTCAATATATCAATTTTTGATCATAGTAATTTACCAATGCATTATCCACCTTATTCGGACCCCCTCGTCTCATCACCCCTCTCGATACCGCCAGCCCCTCCCGCTACCCCATCCCAAGTCCTCCATGGTATAAAGAACAATAAAGATTTGCAAATATTTATAGTTATGTATATCTTTTTTCTCGTTGTAACTTTACAGGTTCCAATTAAAGAGCCTGCATTAGGGCCCACAATTTGCGTCTTGAGTAAGTGCGCTTCATAAGTATTTATTATTTTTGTTATTGAGAGAATATAGTTTAGTTAAACTATATTCTCTCAATAACAATAATAATCAATGCTGTCAGTTTATTTGTCTTTTGCTTACTTATACAAAATTCTTAGCCAAGGACATGTGACAGTTACTATGTATTATGCCATAGCACATTGTTATATTCTAGTTTAAGTCACTAGTTACAGTTTTAATAGCGAAACGCTTTGTTCATGTCCAGATTAACTTTAACTTCCAGTATCTTGGTATTATTGAGTGTAGACACACCATGTGTACGCTACTAGTGTGTTATCAGGATGATCGAGGCAGTGCGTGCAGTATGAACACAACTTCTTATCAAGGTTATCCTCTCTCCCCCAAGCATCAACAGTATACTGTTCACTGACCGTGCATTCCGCGGACACAAAACTATATGCACGGACTATAATTCCGTACACAGAATGAAAATGAGTTCGGTACGAAATGTATTCCGTCCACAAAAAAAAACATTTTGTAATACAGAATGAATTCGGTACAAAGTCAGTTTGTAACAAAATAAATTGTATAACATAATGTTGTTACAAAATACATTTTTGAGTGTACTCTGCGACAAAATGAGGTGATTTTATACCGAAAAACCAGGGTTACACTTGGCGACCCAAGGCGCAAAGTGTTACCGAAAAAACCAAGGTAACACTTGGCGTCCAAAGGCGCCAAGTGTTACCCTGGTTTTTCGGTACAAAATGTATTCTGTACAAAGTCATTTTGTAACAAAATGAATTCGGTATAAGTCATTTTGCAACAAAATCAATTCAGTACAAATTTTGTAACAAAATAGATTCGGTAAAAATAATTTTGTAACAAAATGAATTCCGTAAAAATGATTTTGTAACAAAATGAATTCGGTACAAATCATTTTGTAACAAAATGAATTCGGTAAAAAATTTTGTTACAAAATGAATTCGGTACAAATCATTTTGTAACAAAATTTATTTTGTTACAAAATTTTTTAACAAAATAAAATTTTGTTACAAAATAAATTCGGTACAAATCATTTTGTAACAAAATTAATTCGGTACAAATTTTGTAACAAAATGAGGTGATTTTATACCGAAAAAGTAGGGTAACACTTGGCGCCCCATACCCAAGGGCCTGCCTAATATGTAAGAGTGGTGGTGATGCAAATGTTGTTTCTGCCCACCCCGCCCCCCCCCCCCCAACTTTTTTGCTCATTACGCCACTGCTTCCTTGTCCCTCGTATTTCTCCCCCCCCCCTCCGGTCATGAAAAGAAATCGCCGCCCCTGTTGACTAGTATATTTATGATACGACAAAGCAAACAATTTACAATTTCATCATGATTTACTATTGTGTTTTATTGTTTAAAGTGGTCAATTTACTATATTCCAATAGGGTCCAATGTCCGAATAAGAATCAATATTGACATGTTTAGATAAAAAAGCACTAGAACCGAAAAGGGGTTCTTAATTATTGCAAAGGCGGAAAAGGGTGCAATTACCAGATTGAAAATGGCACTAATTAGAAATTATAAGGGGCACGTGTAAAAAAGGGGCACTTATTACATAATTAAAGGGGGGCAACTCTCACATTTGACTAAGGGAGCATGAAAAGGAGCACTTATATGAATGAAAAGAGGGCATACAAAGGAAATCTGGCACTTGCAATTGTCTCAATATTAAGGGAAGCCTTTCAAATTTGAAAAGAGGCTATTATAAGAGATGAAGAGGCACTGATCAGAGATGATAAGGGACACTTTTTGTACCTAACAAGGGGACACTCACCTGAGATAAAGAGGGACACTAGAGAGAATGGAAAGAGGCACTTCTTTCAAAGGAAAATTGGCACATATTAAACGGGAAGAAGGTGGAATTTCACAAAATAAAAAAGGGCACTTATCAGAGGTGAGAAGTGGCACTCATCAAAGATGAAAAGGAGCTTCTTATAAGAAGGGCGGGGGTACTTATTACAAAATAAAATGGCACTTGTAAAAGTAAAACAAAAAACTCTTGGTTGGAATAGGACAATGTATCATCGGTGAAGGGGGCACTTATCAGAGGTGCCCCAGCGGCGCGCCCCGGCGGTAACATGCAATATAAGAACGGGCACCTATTATAAATAAGAAAGGGCAAGTATCTGAAGTAAAAAGGGGCACCTATTCTAAGTAAAAAGGGACACTTAAGGGGTACCTGAATGAGTGGGGGAGGGGCACTGTGCCCTCCCCATGCCCCCGACTCCGCCGCCTCTGCTTTGTATGTACGTTAACATGCAAGAGCTAGGCCGTATAATCACAAGCTATACACGACCGTACATTATGGGCGCATGTACGAGGATGAAAACTTACTCAGACTTGTTGAAAGCTCGTCTAGCATCAAACTGGGGATGGATGGTGGTGATGATGTCATGGATTCTGTTTATCATAATGTTCGGCATTATGTATTCATATGGGATTCTATTCGTCGAGTTTCAGGCTGAGTTTGAGAGCTCTGCGACACTCACGGGTAAGGTTTTCTTCTAATTCTTCTTTCCTTTTATTCTTCTTTTTCTTCTTTTAGTATATAGTAGTCGTTAACAGTATTGTATTTTTATTACTATTATCATTATTGTTATTATTATTATTATCATTATTATTATTATCGTTTTCATTATTATGTTTATTATTAATGCTATTATTATCATTATCATTATTTAACCTATATCTTATATGCAACTATAGAGGCGGGTCTAATTAAGCCAAGGACCTTACACATTACAGAGGTGATGTCAACTAATTAATATATGCATATAAAGTTGGGGATACCCACATATTACACTAGCCCTACCAGAACCTCCTGTTTGATCTTATGGCCCTGTTCTCCGGCCTGTCCAAAAGGCAGGTCAGGCCGGCTGGCTTTTATTATACTCGCAAGGTGCCACTTGACCAGTCTCAATCACCCTTCTTAGCATACAGGTGCATGTGTTCATTTATTGTCAATACTTTGCGTAAAATATGCGCTGACTCTACACTGTAACATTTGTTAGCATTTGTTTACTAAAACATGTTTTTGTCCACACACAAATCCAAACACATACACTAACATTTACATGCTTAGGTAATAGTAGTCAAACACTTAAAACGCAGGTAAACTTAGCGCTTATTGTTAAACAATCAGTTTACCCGCTTGTTAGCAAACAGTTTTGTCTCTTATAGTCTTACTGTACGTTAGATATTGAATGGTTTATCCGTTGTGAAATTGGTCAGGATAAGTGAGCATTTTGTAGACACGCTACTGCTAACAGTTCACAAGCACTATTTTAAGAAAATATAGGCTAAATCGTTTGAATACAAACAAATAGCTCAACCGTTGTAAAATTGTAGGATGGCAATCTTTTTAACGGTGCTTAGAACAATTCAATTCAATTCAGAACTTTATTTCAGACTCAGCTGCACAAGGCAGAGGCCCATAAAACATATGTTACATATAGATAGAGAAAAGAGCTGAGTATGAACATGATGAGTATAATCAGGCGCGGATCCACGGGCCGATTCTACCCCCCCCCCCCACTAGCCTCCCAAACCGGTAACAAAATAGGACAGTAACGTAAATTTTACCTTAAAAAAAAAAAAAAAAACGGTCCCCCCCCCCCCCCCTGACCTGCCAGTGACACAAATGCGGCATCAAAATATTTGTGCTTCTCTGACCGTAATTAAATGCCTAAAACCCCTGAGCTTACTGGGGTTCCGCCCCCCTAACCCCTCCCCCCCCCCCCCCTCCCCACACTAATTTACGCTCGCTACCCTCTACCTGATCGTAAATACTTTAGCCCCCCCCCCCCCTACTTTGATAAACGTTCACGGGGCCTGTGTAGTGTGTATATAATATATACGCATACAACACTGATCTTGATGATGTCTTTAACGTGAAATATCTTCTTCTCTCCTTGCAAACGAGAAAGAAAACAAGGTCATTAAAAGGGATTAAGCGACAAATAATCATTGTGATTCAAATTGATGCGATTATTTGTTTGAATAAGCACTGCTATTCACCAGAATCTTCTTTGTAAAAACAACTTTTACAAATCTCAGCCATGCTTACTGAGTTGAGACGTTCCATTCAATTTAAAATACTCAGTAAAGAATACACTTCTCCTGATCTGAAAATGATCTTACAACACAGTGGCAGAATTGCATGGCTGAGATATGTGTGCGCCAAGCCTGAATCCGATGACCGGGGTAATAATATGATTGCAGGGCCCTAAGGGAGAACAGTACACTCTAAATAAAAACTGCTCAATTTGAGTAAAAATGTTACTCTTTTAAGTAGTCAAAAGGGAACCACCCAACTTTTGAGTAAACTTTACTCAGCATGTGTTGAGTAACAAATCTACTCATCTGTTGAGTAAAAATATTACTCAATAAAACACTAAATCTCTACTCGGTTTGAATGAGTCAACCTTTACTCAATATTTATTCCTTTGTTGAGCGGTTCCCTTTTTACTCCCCTTTTACTTTTTACATCTGGGTAGAAACGTAATCAACTCATGTCGAGTAAGAAACTGCTCATGAGTTGAGCCAAATTTTACTCAATTAACGAGTACATGTTTTGACTCAAATTGTTTGAGCAATTTTTTGCTCAAATATTGAGTATGATGTTTTCTGGGTAACGCTTAGTTGCTCAATCAATATTGAGTAATAAACATGTACTAAGTTAAGTACATTTTTTTTTACTCAAAACGGATTAAAACAAAGGTGGATTCAACTAGGGTTTTAACTTTTTGACTAAGGGTTTAACTAAACCGCTGATTAATATTGTTCTTTTTTTAACAGCTGTTAAGTAACCATTATTTGTCAATAGAGAATATAAACCATATGTTCTTCACTCACACACTATGCAAATAATATAAAGTCCACGACATTTTAAATTCAGTAATATAATTTGTGGACTTTAATTTCCAAAATCAGTTTGAATCACAGTGAAAACTCAGAGTTCTCTCATCATACATGATATTAAAAAGTATGTAGTTTAAAAATTTCAATTTTAAAACAATGTTACTTTACATCGAATCATCGAAATAAGTGTTCAAGTTTTTGGCACCAATTCTATGAGTTAAATGTTCCCAGAAAAAACGAAACC